>PISX010014812.1:0-51858 GCA_004024625.1 Mellivora capensis
TATCAAAGAGGTTACTGCCTATGTTCTCCTCTAGGATTCTGATGGATTCCTGTCTCACATTGAGGTCCTTTATCCATTTCGAGTTTATCTTTGTGTACGGTGTAAGAGAATGGTCGAGTTTCATTCTTCTACATATAGTCTTATCATTTTTATATCATTTCCATGAATCATCCCAGAGGTTCTCTTTATTTTGTTGTGATAAAAATCTAAGTCTTGGTTAAGAATCTTAGGAAACATGTAGAAAGTAAACAGAATTGGTCTTTTAATAATTCTTAGAATTTAACTGCTATGGAGTCCATGGAAAAAGTAGAAATTAATGAGCCTACATTATATGCTATATAGGTTGGTCCATTCTCCCTAAATGTGTGTATATATATATATAATAATTTTCTGCTACTAAACTTTTAAATAAACTTGAATAAATGTATTTGTGTTTAGAAAGAATAAATGTACATAAGAAAGCATCGAGCTTCATGATTTTTATAAAAACCAGCCATTTCCGTTAGACATAAGAAATACTTGAGGGATACATAAAATTTGCTGTTTGTATTTTTTCAATAATTCAGAAACTAGTTTTCAGCATATGACAAAATAAGGTATGCATTTTTAAGTGTAATTGTTTAAATGATGATTCATGTCTTCCAGTTATAAATGTCTACTTTATTTAACAGGCATACTTCCTAAAGTTTTGAAGTTCATGTTTATGTCTGGAAATAAATCTTTAAGTTGTATGTTGATAATGAAAAACTTGAATTGCATCACTAATGTTGCCAGATGTTTGGATTTACTCCAGACTTAATAACTTCTAAAACCCATGAAGTTAAAACTTCCTGTCATATTTTATGTTAATTTTAAATTTGTGTGAGTCTTAGATATACCCATGGGACCAAATCAACTGAAATTTCTCCTCATTTATATAATTCGAAGAATATATGTAATCTAACTTATTGATGGCATTAATATATTCACAAACATAAAGTAAACTACTTTGTCCCTTGAGCTCACCTGCCACTCCTTAGAAATGTTTCTCTGCTCTACAACTATTGTACTATCAGTCAATAAACACTTCTTAATCCGAGGACTGAAAGTAATCTTCGAGATTTGTTTATATGTTGGCCTCTTACTAGTGCACGTATAATTAAATCAGCCCTTCGCAGAGCTGACCCAAGCCAAAATTGTGTTGCAAGTGAAGTTGGTCTTTGGTCTTCCTCCTTTATTTTTATTTGAGGCTTGAATGCTTTAGTGCCTAATTCCCATACCCAAGGTTTTGATGTTACCAAAGTTCTCTCTTGATCATCTCAACTGGATCTACTCACCACCCTAGAAGCAGTCCTACCTCTTCTGTCTTCACCTTGCATCCAGCAGACCCACTGGTATTTCTCCCTGGGCCTGGCTGAGATTTTTGGCCAGATAAATCTCCTGAATCTCTTTACTTAAAACTATTGTCAGGTTGGGTCTACCCCATGTCATCCTTACACAATTGGTTTCTTTTGCTCTCAGATCAAGACCTTACCCTTTTTCTTATTCAGTTGTGTTGTTTGAACCCATCATTGGTCAGAGTACTCCTGAATCTCAGTCTTGTCATTTGATATTTTAGCTATTTCCTTTACCTTTATGCTTTATGCAATTTTAATCTTCATGGCTTCTATGATCTCATACAAAGTTATTTATGGGAAATAATGAACAAAACCCTGCACGGAACACTCAGAAACACTATGTTCTAGGTTGACTTCTGTCCATTTTTAATATCATTTTTGGATTTGGAATATCAGCCTGTTGAATATAGGCTCAGCAAATCCATATTACTTAAGCTTCTACAAAGTAATATCACAACTTACAGAATTTAAGTCTCACTGTATGGACAGTATTTTCTGAATTGCCAGCTTGTATAATGTTACAATCCCTGCTAGAGGCAGAAACAAGGCTTTACATTTAATAAGTGCTCAGAGAATGTTTATTGAATGAGTGAAAATGGTTGAATGAGTGAAAATGGTTATTAGTTTGAATGTCATGAGTTATTGATGATGCTTTGTTAAAGCTTCCCAAAACACCTCTATTTGCCAGTTTCCAGAATTCTAGGGTCCTCTGCAAGTCTTCATAATTTTTGAAAATTACCGTTTACAGTCACATTCCCAATTTTTTTTAATGAGGATGCAATGAACCTAGGCCTAAGCAACTGGACTTCTTAAAATGGCTGTTACTTTTTCTCATTTCAAATTCCTTTTCATTCTTTTAGCCTATCTCTTCTTGTCAAGGATGATGGAAGCTAAGTAGAAATTAAAGTCAGCTTTCCTTTGTGAAGACTATAATGTGCTCTTCAGATACCGACACTGGTTCTTATTTGCTGTTTCTTTGCTATGTTTTTTTTTTTTTTAATGAGTTTTATGAGGCTTTATGGACATCCTAATTTGCTTATGAAATGCAGCTTATCCTAAGCCTAAATTTTCCAAAACTCTTCCTAAGTGTGTATGTGATTCTTTTCTTTCTTTCTTTCTTTCTTTCTTTCTTTCTTTCTTTCTTTCTTTCTTTCTTTCTTTCTTTCTTTCTTTTTCTTTCTTTCTTTCTTTCTTTTAAAGATTTTTATTTATTCATTTGACAGAGAGAGACCACAAGTAGGCAGAGAGTCAGGTAGAGAAAAGGGGGGAAGCAGGCTCCCTGCTGAGCAGAGAGCCCAATGTGGGACTCGACCCCAGAACCCTGAGATCACAACCCTAGCTGAAGGCAGAGGCCCAACCCACTGAGCCACCTAGGCATCCCCGTGTGTATCATTCTTGATGAGGGCAATTTTACCTCTCTTATTCGAAAATGTGCCCATCTGCAGGGCTGATGTGAAACTGCTGTGTGATGCTCAGCTGCACTTTTTGGTTCCTGCTTCTGTCCCAATCGATGTGTGTATGCCATGCTAATTATTTAATATATATTTTTAAAATTTTATTTATTTATTTGACACAGGGAGACAGAGGGATCACGAGTAGGCAGAGAGGCAGACAGAGAGAGAGAGAGGAGGAAGCAGGCTCCCTGCTAATCAGAGAGCCCAATGACCTGAGCCAAAGGCAGAGGCTTTAATCCACTGAGCCACCCAGGTGCCCCTATTTAATATTTTGAATATCATCTCATCTCTTTATTTTTCAAATTTTTTTTTATTATGTTATGTTAGTCACCATACAGTACATCAATAGTTTTTGATGTAGTGTTCCATGATTCGTTGTTTGCGTATAATACCCAGAGCTCCATGCAATCCGTGTCCTCCTTAATACCAATCCATCCCCCCACCCCCTTCCCCTCTAAAACTCTCGGTTTGTTTCCCAGAGTCCACAGTCTCTTGTGGTTCATCTCCCTCTGTGATTTCCCCCACTTCACTTTTCCCTTCCTTCTCCTACTGTCCTCAATGCTATGCCAGAGTTCATAAAACACATCCCTCAACAGCCATGTTATTTTTTATAGTTGGTGCATCTCTTTATGGCTTCCACTTTGGTAGCCAGAATTTTGTTTCTTAAAAGCTCACATTTCTCTAAGGCCACATGACGTAATATTAGAAACTTCTTATATACAAAATATTGTGTTAGAAATTATAGAAGAATCATAAGAACACTTTTTTTTTCCATATAGTCCCTATGGTTTAGGTTATATTTTTAGTTACATATCAATTTTCAAAATTTAAAATGTAAATATAAATTTACATCTGTATTTTTAGAATTTAGACTTTATGTTTGATATGTCAACTTTTTATTCAGTATTATGAAAGGTAACATAACAGGATTTTTAAAATATATTTATTTTTGGTCCTCTTCACTAAGTTTTATGTTAGTTATGTATAAGGTAGCAAACTATAACCTTTCCTTCTACAAATTTATGAGACACATCTTTTATTATTGCCAAATGTTTTCTACTATAACTAATTTATTCACCAAGTACTGACAGAATACCTATACCATATATTGGACATAATACTAAGATAATTAGTTTAAAAAATAAGCAAGAGAACAACCTTATCCTTGTAATTCCACCATTTATTATTTATTCTGTGTCTTTTCCAATGAGATAACCATACTTTTCTCTTCCTTCCTCTTTTACTTGTGTGTTCTTTTTGAACTAAGAAAGCACCATTTGTAAATCCCCTATTACAAAGTATGATAGAATATTAAAAATATTTACCGTCTGTGATTAAGATTGTATGATCATTTTGTTTGTTGAGGTTCTCAACTGCTGAATACCCATCAAAATCTTTTGAGGTTTGTTTCTTTGCTTGACTGCTTTTAAATTATAGACTCAATGGGCACCTGGGTGGCTCAGTCGGTTAAATGTCTGCCTTTGGCTCAGGTCATGATTCCAGGGTTCTGGGATCAAGTCCTGCATCAGGCTCCCTGCTTAGGGGGGAGCCTGCTTCTCCCTCTGCCTCTGCCTGCCACTTCTACTTCTTTTGCTCCCTCTCTCTCCCTCTCTGTCCAATTAAAAAGCAAATTAAATAAATATTTTTTTTAAAAGTTAAAAAATAAAATAAAATAAGTTATAGACTCAAGAGTTCTACTTCAAATCCACTCCCTGAATTGGAGTATCAGTGAGGTTGATGTGCAGCAATAGATGATTTTTTAAAAGCTCTGCAATTAAGTCTTATAAGGACGCTGGGTTGAGAACCATTGCATATACCCATTATTAAAAATTTCAAACTTTATGTATTAATAGACTTTCTTCTCAGTTATTTTCTTCTAGGAATGACTTCATACATTATTAACACTCTATTTCCTAACTGTTGTCTTTTAGAATATCTGGTTTTAGAGTTTTATTTGACATGTTTCCTTTCTATTCTTAAGATTTCTGACTCTGCATGAAAGCCTTTTTTGTTACTTTTCAATATTTTAATAGTCTAATGTTACTTTTACTTTCCTTAGGATGGTTTCTATAGATAATAGCTGTCTTCATGAATATTTAACCAAAGAAAAATAATAAATTGAGGTGATCTGCCTAGTTTAATATCTATTTTGTATGGTGATTCATATGGGATACTTTTTTGGTAAATATTATGTCTATTAAAATAAAATAAAAATTAAAAACATCTGTTAAACTCTTTCAAAGAGGCTAGAATTCTCTTAAAAATAAAATGTTTTTATTGTGATTATAAATAACATACCTGTTTAGAATGTAAATTACAAATTTCAAATGCTTCATTGTGTCACTAGTAGAGTATTTTGGACCACACAGAAGATATTGATGATAATAAATGGTTTCTTTGTCTTAAATTCAGTTTCATATTCATTATTAGACTTGAAATCTAAGATTTTAGAATAATGCCTTAACTTCAGTGGAGGAAATGTTGACCTGAAGGAATAAAATTTGAAACTTGGTTCTGTTCATTCATTACATGAACTGAACACTCAAAACTTTGTCTTTAAGAATAGTAAGGCAATAATAATAATAATAATACCAATCTCACTGTTATTTTTGGGAGTTTCAATGGGATAACATAAGTTAAATTATCATGGTTATTGCTTGGCAAATGGCAGGGAACTTTGAGAAAATCTACTTTGCTATTTACTAGAGTACTTCCATTATCGCTATTAGTTTGAATGAGTAAGTTCTCATAATCTTATTAGGAGACTAGGGTAGGTAAATGGTCTATGAATTTTATGAGTAAGGAGAAGGCTCATAAAATATGTTTTGTTAATATTTCAATATGGGTGATTTGCAACCGTCAAGCATTGCACCCTTGCACAAAATGACCTTCACAGGTCATTTCATAAATAGTACTTGAAGTATGCTTTGGTTGCAAGGAATATAATGGGTCATATTAGTCTGGCATGACATATCCTGTGGAATCAGAGTGTAACTTTTATTTTCTCATTTAGCTTTCATTGAATGAAGAATGCAATTTCAGTTGAGCACTGAATTGGAGATTCAGAGAACGGGGGTTTTATTACCAGCTCCATCACTGACATACAGTGGGCCATTAGGAAAAAATTACTTTTCTGGTCTGAACATCAGAATTCCCTCTTTAAAATAGAAATAAATTTAGTGGCTTGGAAAATAATGTTGGATTTGGCAAATATAGATACACCCAATATTCTGGAGCATTTGATTTAATGAAATTCATGCTGAGTTCATAATGCAAAGAAATAACAAGTTAGCATATATATGATGATGATGTAAGTAAGGACTTACATAAATGATGATGATGATGATAAATAAATAAATAAACTACATAGGAAATTACACCAGTCAATGTAGCCATAGTTTTGAAACATGCTGTATGGTGTTATGAATACGGAAGAACAAATTATCTGTCCCCTTCAAGAGCATGGCCATCCATTCAAATTAACCCTTTCCAGTGTGATTCAAACTGGCATGAGTGCCCAAAGAAGTTGACTTGAATACTCATGTTTGATCTTGGTGCTTGTAGGCAGTGATATCATTCAGCATTTGTATGAATGAATATGCACTGGTGTATGTTAGTATAATTGTAGATCTCCAAACTGGGGACCGAGGGAGTATATATAAAACAAGACATAAATGGGTTTAACTGCAGAAAGAGTTGGATAAAACAAGGCAAGGAGAGGAACAATTTCCATCAACAATGAAGTGATTCTAAACCAGTCTTTAAACCCCTTCAGGAGATTTGGGTAAGACTAGGGCCAGGAAGATATCCAGAAGGTTAGCCCGACACAACAGGGAGTAAATTAATTGTTCTCTGACACTTCCATGGACATGCTGGGGGAGAAAGCTATGCATGTAAAGACAAGTATAATTGCAAACTGGGAGGAGACTTTTTCCAAGTCTTTAACCAAAGGGGGAGGAGATTTCAATCAGATTCAAGCTGACTCAGGACAAATCAGGATGAGGCTGGAACTTAAGTCTCCTGAGCAGAAAGGAGCAAGAAGACATGGACGACCAGAGAAAGTTGGTGAATAACCAGTATAGTTACATTTCTAGTTGTTAATGTCTTCATGTTCCTTATGCAACCTATAAACATGGATTTACATGTTTCACATTTTACATTTTAACCCACTAAATAGAGCTATATTTAAAAATGCATATTATTATTAAATAAGTCTGGAAGACTAAATAGACAAAAATATTAAGGTTCAATCTAAAGAGAAGAAGCAGTAATATATCACTAATTTAATGCAATAAATCACAACTCAGAAAAGAGGATTAAAAAGCAGAAAAAAGTGTTAAAAGATCTCTGTTTTCCAAAGAAAGGAAATCCATTTGTTTGTTTTTCAAGTAATGGCAGACATATTTGGGTAGACTTTTTGTTGTTGTGGTTGTTAATAAGGATAATTCATTTGAAGCACAGCTCACAAAAAATATAAGAATTCAGACAAGTTAAGCTGAAAATAAAAATCATTCATTTTACATTTATTTGTTGAGTACCTACTACATACCTGTCACTATTCTAAGCACCAAAATAACAAATAGAGGAGAGACATTGGCCCCACCCTCATGAGCCTTACATTATAGTGGGAGAAAGATACCAATAAATAAAATTAATAAAAATCAGTAAAACAATAATAAACAAACAAAAAACAGAAAGTCTGCAAGCCTAGAACTATACTTACAGAGAAGAATAATGAGTTCCTGTTTGAAAATTATTTTAAAAATTAGCCTTCCAAGAAGAGATTAATGGATTTAGTTATTCATATTTTTACCAGCTAACTTCTGGGAAGAATAGCAGCATTTTGTTCATCCCTAAACCCTTCTCCCTCACAACCTCTATATATTATAGAATAATATAACAAAAGGAGGCATAAAAACCACCCTCAAGTGAAATCTCTCAAGCCTCCCCCGACTGTTCCAGGGAAGAAAACAGGTACCAAACTTCATTATCCTTGGTGCTCAGGGAGATCCAAACAACCAGATATTCCTAAGTAAAACTGCTGTTTTTTGTTTTGTTTTGCTTTAACTGGCAAGTGCCAATCGATGAAGAATACAAGAACCAGTCATACATTTGGGTACCACTACCTTAATTTATGGTAAGGCACCACCAGTTTTACCCATCACTGCTGTGTCCCATCATTGAAAAAGTAAACAAAGTTCTTCCAGGAGGTTCAAAAAAATTATGAAATTCAAAAACATTACTCAATAATTTGAATTTTTTTAACACTTTGAATATTTCAGTGCCACTTGTGCTTGATGCCAAACATTCATATAAAACAAAATCTTCCTGGCTTCTTAGTTGGTGCCCATACCAGATAAGTACAAACAAATGAGCAAGTCCAACCATATTCGTAGATCTCCTCTCTATGCTTGCAAGTAAAATTTTAATTTGACAAGATGTGGTTACATTGAAAATTGACACTGGTGTGAATGCTTTCAGTGATTTTTCATCAGGAGGCATTGAACAATGCCAATAGTCGCAAGCTTTAACCAACTGAACCACCCAAGGGTCCCAATAGTCCCAAGTTTTATTAAGCCACAGCTATTGTGCGCTCTCTTCCAGCCAGTGCAATATGATAATATAATCTGTAATATATTTCAGAGGCTTTGAAACTCTGGTTTGATAAGCTATTATAAATATTGTAGCCATTAAAAACTTCAACCCAATATGTTTTAAATATAAGTATTTTTTCTTCTAAATGTTTGGTCTCAAAATGACATTGAAACTTAAGTGTCACTATAAAATCATTTGGAAATATTCTGTTTCAAAAGACACAATAAAGAAAATTATTAGCATATATAACAATGAGGGAAATAGCATTTTTGTCATAGTTTTATTTCTCATTTATAGTTTCACCTACATTCTTTGGAATAGATTTTTCTCTTCCATGAGTCAAATAATCCTTTAATACAAAAGTTTTGTTTTTATTGTTCTCATCATCTTCAGATATAAATGATGTATCTGTAGGTTGAGAAAATGAATCTTCCTATTTCTTTTTAGTCAACAATCATTCCTAAATATAAGAAAAGTGTATTTCCTTGATTTCAAAATAGACTATTATTACATTTTAAGATAATAAGCTTTAGATAATACTTAAAAGTTTAGAACATTTTTCAAAACATTAAAAATATACAAATCCAGACAACTTCACTTCTTTTTGTATTTCCATGTAAGTACAAGGAGAATTTCAGGATTTCAACATAAGATTTATTGAATGATAATGACTTTACAAAGACTACAAGAAGCATTAACAGTGATAGTAATAATTAAAAATTATATACTAATTGAAAATTAGGTTCATAATTGAAAACGCACATATTTATATGGTAATATTAAGAATATCACCATATAAACAAGAATACGCAAGCACATATTCCATTAGCAAAAAACAAAGGACATCCTACATGGCCTGTGATTTCTGAAAAAGCTGACTGTATACTTACACAAGAATAAAAGTAAAAAAGGCAAATAATGTTTTTATATTATTATGAAGATAGTTTTGGCCTTGAAGAACTCCTAAAATGGTCTTGGGAACTTCCAGAGCTCCCTCAGCCATATTCTGAGAACTATTGTCCTGCTAGAAAAAAAGGGAGTAGTCAGGGTGCCTGGGTGGCTCAGTGGGTTAAAGCCTCTGCTTTTGGCTCAGGTCATGATCCCAGGGTCCTGGGATCGAGCCCCACATCGAGCCTGCTTCCTCCTCTCTCTCCCTGCCTGCCTCTCTTGCCTACTTGTGATCTCTGTCTGTCAAATAAATAAATAAAATCTTAAAAAAAAAGGGAGTAGTCTGTGAGTACAATAAGCTGAATAACTAAAAATTACAATTTTCACATTTTCTCTTTGGCTAAAACTTGTAAATTCAAACTATATTCATATTAATAAATTCAAAGGAATATTTTCCAAAGAAAACATTGTCCCACATACCTACATTTGTAAATACAGGTGTGTATTTGTGTGTGTTTGATTTATAAGGAGAAAGTTATGCTGTTTTATATAACAACTGACTTTATAATAAGAATATAAATTTAGTTAAAATTTTTTGCAAAGAAGAGTAAATAATAACTTTATGAAAGTGGTTTCTCATATGAAATCCATGTCTGCTATTGACAGGGATTCTAAAATATTTTCTTAGGCAGCATCAAAAAAACTGCAAGTACTACATGCCAAGAATACTAATCCCACAATTGTCCAAATCATTTCTTCAACACATAAGCCCAATTGTATCATCAAGATGATATGTCAGAATGAAAGAATGACACTTTTTGAAGAAATGTAATAGTCACTGAGTTGTCAAATCATAGATGCTCTGGTCTGGAAGGATACTTCACAACTATCTAGTTCAGTGACCCATCGATGCCTCAATATATTCCACAGCTTCCCTAACAAATTCAGTCTCTGCTTAAATGTCTCTAAATTAATGGAGAATGTACAATTCTCTAGTGTGTCATTTTTATATGGTAATTTTGCTAAAAGTCCTTCCTTCTCTATAATTGATATCGGCCTTTTTATTCCCATGTGTGCCCTTTCATAATAGTTTGATACTTGAGACAGAGTAGGACAGTTACTAGTTATGCAAGCCTTGAAAGTCACCGAAGTGATCTAACTCCACTCTCTTATAATAAATGCTTGGATTTAATTATCCTTAAGATTTCTTTAGGTTTTTCCTGCTCTAAAAACTTACGGTTTCCTCTCTGTACACATACACATGGGGGTGCGTGTGCACACACACACACACACACACACACACAAATGCATATACACCAGGTGTGTGATCTTATGTTATCATTTAATCTTTAGGATCCTAATTTCCTTTTCTTGAAACTGTTAAAAATTATATCTACTTAATTTTTTTCCAGTGTTATTTTGAAATAGTAAACATGGTACAAGTGAAAATACTTGAAGTTGTGAGAACTCTACATAATAGCAATGAAAACAACTGGTTTAAAATAAAAATTAACATTATGGAGAAATGAGTAAATGGAAGTAATAAGTAGCATATGCAACAGTTTAGTTAGTAAAAAATATACACAAATATATTAATATGTAAAGTAGCAGAATTTGGGGGATTTCTGCCTTTACTATGATAGAATAAGATTATAATAGATAGACTCTTCAACAAATAACAACTATATGCATTGGAGAAAACACACACCCACACACACAATTCTACTTGATAGTCCTGGAGAGTGAATAAAAGCAGATGCGTATTGGAGGTGAGTTGGAATTTGGAAGAAAAGATTGTCATGGGTTGAACTTCCTGTTTTAGTGACCTGAGCCTGAGGTTAGCCTCAATCACAGGTGGAAGATGGTAAAGGACAACTAAAGAGCCAGAAGAGAGTTCAGAGTATCCATGACCTTTATAGTGTGGGAAGAAGGCCCAAAGAGGAAAAAGGCCAAAAAAAAAAAAAAAAAAAAAAAAAAAAAAAAAAGGAACCCTAAATTGTAGATTCTACCCTAATTTCTGATTGACCCTGAGACCATGTTTACAAGGCAAAATCAAAATAACTTCCCCTAAAGATAGAAGGACAGAACTGGGAGATCAGCAACACAACCTACTAATCAACTTAACTATCTGCTAAAATAAACATATCAAGGATAATGGTCAAAAACATACCAAATTGATGACTTAATTTTACAACATCAAGAAATTTGGTGAGCCTTTAGTATACTAAATATAAACATAATGCCTAACCACAGCAGAACAAATTAGCCTGAAAGCCAAAGAAAGAGAGAGAATCTTGAAAGCAGTGAGGGAAAAAAAAAATGATTTCAAAGAGTTGTAGCAGAAGACTAGGGATCAAATCTTTGAAACACAGAAAGAAAAAAGAATCTGTTAAGCCAGAATTCTAGTCCAGCAAAATATATGCATCAAGAAAGAAGGTGACATAAAGATACTTCAGGTTAACCAAAAAACAAAGACAAAAAACAATAACAAGAGAAATCACCAGCAGGTCTGTACTTCAAGTAGGGCCATTCTTTAAGCTGAAAGAAATTATGATACCAGAGGGAAACACAAGGCTTGAGAAATGAATAAAAATTATCAGAAATGGCAAATATTTAGGTATGAATGAAAGATGCTTTTCTTTTAATTTCTTTAAAAATAAACATAATGGTTTAAAGCAAAAATTACAACATTGTTTTATGAAGTATAGAATGCATGATATTGGAATGCACTTGGCAATTATAAAATAAAGATTGGCAGTGGTGGTAAATAGACTTTTGATTGATTGGAATGACAAATATAGAGGCATAGCTAGACAGAGTAATAAATACAAATTTCCTTGTGTTACTATACATACAAGAATCTCCTGGTTTTGTCCACTGAGAAGGGATAGACTCAGTAATATCCCACTCACTCACATCAAATTAGCATATGTAACACCCAGATTGTGGTTCTAAATGTCATTTTCAATAAATGGAACCAAGGAGATGTAGTTGATTCCAGGTCTGGGACAGAAAATATACAAGATGAGTAAAAAGCACATTTTAATGCCAGAAAATAAGAAAGTGCTCCAAAAAGGATGGGACCATATTAAAAGTTCACAGGAAGCAACCTGAAAGAGCTCCCAATGGCCAAATCCAAAATAATCTGATAACAAAATAAATAATGATAGCATTATTATATAATCAACACAACAAAAATATTCAATGAATAGACATGAGTATAAATAAGTAATACCAAGGGAGAAGGAAAAGCTCTTTCTTACAGAACAGTTCCAATTAATAAATGTGTAAGAAATGGAAGAAATAGACAATCTTAATTAGAACTTTTGCAGGAAAGATCAGGGATGTATGCCGAAATTGGTGGATGAAAGTTTGAGGAGAAACTGGGTATCTGCAGAGTCACAAAGTATCTGCCCCAAGGTACTTATTAGCTACAAAAGGAAAGATAATAACTTTACAATGGAGAAATCCAACAGACATCACCATAACCAAGTGATTGTAGTTACCACAAATAATAAGACATGTTGAAATTATGTGGCCCTGCGCTGAGAAGGGTAATTTCTTCAGTGTTATTTTTGCCAAGAGTACATAACTTCAATCTAATCATGAAATAACATTAGGCAAACACAAATAACCAAGGAGCCATCTTCAAAATGGCCAAGGTTCCAAAACATAAGGAAGACTGGGAAACCATCACTCCTTGGAAAAGACAGAAGTGAGAGACTGAATATACAAATGGACAAAGGCCAGATCATGTATAAAGTAGAAATCAGAACTCTTACCCACAATTGCCAGCAGCCAGTGTAAGAAGTAGACTACACATAATGGATAGTAACCAGTCTAGGAAATCAAACTACTGTCAGTAACAATCTGTCCAGGAAGCCAAATAGTACCCCTGTAGCAAAGCAACTGCCCCCCCAACCAGCATTTGTTTAATATCTGATAGCGTCTGTAGTTTTTCCCCAGCTTCTAAACGAGGACCAACCTGTCAAACCTAACCAAAGAGGTGAAGGATCTGTACTCGAGGAACTACAGAACACTAATGAAAGAAATTGAAGAAGACACAAAAAGATGGAAGACCATTCCATGCTCTTGGATCGGAAGAATAAACATTGTTAAAATTTCTATACTGCCTAGAGCAATCTATACTTTTAATGCCATTCCGATCAAAATTCCACCAGTATTTTTCAAAGAGTTGGAGCAAATAATCCTCAAATTTGTATGGAATCAGAAGAGACGCCGAATTGCTAAGGAAATAAAACTGGCGGCATCACGTTACCTGATTTCAAGCTTTACTACAAAGCTGTGATCACCAAGACAGCATGGTACTGGCATCAAAACAGACACATAGACCAGTGGAACAGAGTAGAGAGCCCAGATATGGACCCTCAACTCTATGGTCAAATAATCTTCGACAAAGCAGGAAAAAATGTACAGTGGAAAAAAGACAGTCTCTTCAGTAAATGGTGCTGGGAAAATTGGACAGCTATATGTAGAAGAATGAAACTCGACCATTCTCTTACACCATACACAAAGATAAACTCGAAATGGATAAAAGACCTCAAAGTAAGACAAGAATCCATCAGAAAGCCAAATATTAGCCCTTAAGGAATCACATATGATGCCCAACTGCAGCTTCCCTATGCCAATATCTTCCAATAAGGGCATACCCAAAGTCTATTTTTTTCTCCCTCCTTAAGCTTTCTCATTCCTCTGCCCACCTTTGAGTCTCTGACAAATGCATGGGATGGTGGTTGACTGCCTTTCTATAGCAAGAATTATAGCTTTTTCTTGTTCTTGTTTGGGTGGTCTTCATTTTTTCCACAAAGGATACCTGACAACTGAATGCAATATGGGATCTTGCGATAGAATATTAGTGTAAGTGACATTACAGATTAGTTAATAGTTATTTTAGCAATCTTATCATCTTAGTTCTGATAATTGTAATATGATAACAAATGGTGATAAAATTAAGGAAACTCTGTGAAGGATCCTTGGGAACTCTCAGTACCTGGGAAATTTTCTGTGTGCCTACTGTTCTCCCAAAATAAAAAGTTAAATTATAAACCTCCAGGAATAGGAAAAAAAAAAGTGAGAGAGAGAGGGAGAGAGAGTCTTTGTAATTTTGGGAAGTGAAAAACATAAGCCATAAAGAATATATATTTGATATATTCAGTCTTATCATCAAATTTTGTTTTTCTCTTCAAAGGCATGATTAAGAAAACAAAAACGTGGGGTGTCTGGGTGGCTCAGTTGTTAAGGTGTCATGACCTTTGGCTCAGGTCATGATCCCAGGGTGCTGGGCTCGAGCCCTGCCTCAGGCTCCCTGGTCTGTGGGAAGCTTGCTTCTCCCTCTCCCACTCTCTCAGCTTGTGTTTCTTCTCTCACTGTCTCTCTCTCTGTCAAATAAATAGATAATCTTAAAACAAACAAACAAACAAAAAAACATGCCAAAGATCAAGAATGACTATCTGCAATATGTGTATTTGCCAAAAGACTTCTAACCAAAAGACATAACTAACTTTTACGACTCAACAATGAAAATAAAAACAACCTTATGAAAATGATAAAAAATACCTTTACCGCCACTTCACAAAATAATATAAAGTAATGACTGTAAGAGTATGAGAAGATGCTTACTTAACACCATTAGTCATCAGGAAAATTCAGATAGAAATGAGATAGAGCTACACACACATTAGAGTGGATGAAATTGACAAAAACTAATAATACCAAACATTGGTGAAGATTATGTAAGAACTCTTATATACTGATGGTGGGAATGTAAAATTCGATGACTACCTCAGAAAACAATTTTGAACTCTCTTAAAATTTTAAATGTACAATTAACATATGACCCCACTCTTAAGTATTTACCCAGGAGAAACACACAAGGTTTCTCAACACAAGGCTGCGTGTTGTCTGTGCATGTCTAATGCAGCTTTATTCAGAATAGCTCCGAACTAGAAATAACCCAAATGTCCATCAGCAGATGCATGGTTAGAAAAGCAAACAAAACAAAACAATTAGAATAAAGAAATTACTGATGCATCCAATCACATGGATGAATCTCAGAAATAATTTTGCTGAGTGAACAAAGCCAGACATAAAAGAGTACATACTATATGATTTCATTTACATAAATACAAAATCTTTATAGCGACAGAAAACAGAACAGTGTTTGTCTGGGTTGGAGATACAGGAATGTCTTAACTAAAAATGGGCACCAGAAATTGTTTGGGGGCCATGGGAATATTCTGCCTTTTGATTGTGTTGGTGGTTTCATGGGTGTGTACATCTGTCAAAATCCATTTCATTGCACACTTGAAATGCATGCAATTTTTTGTACCTAAAACATACTTCAATCAAATTGATAAAAATGAAATGAAATAACAATATAATTTATAATTTTAAAGAATTTTAAAGAAGCTTCAGAAATCATTTAGTAACCTTCTTTGAGGAGGGGAGCTTAGGTTAGAATTCAGATCTTTTGCTTCCCAGTTGGTGAGGTACAACATAAATGCATGTATGTCTACATATACGCATGACAATTCAGAATAGTATAGGATAATCTATAAGACTTTATCACCTCTTGTTTAAATTCTGAAAGCAACTAATTCTCAAGTATGTACCGCCTGGCCTGTCTACTGTGTCTTTCTTGCTAGGAGGGAAGGGGGAAGGCTCTGGGTTCTCAGAACATACTGGTTTCTCTGGCTTTTCCAGAAATGATAGGAATTCCTATTAGGATATATTTCCAAGAGCTGGAAATGTTTTCAATAAGTCATGAGAAGTTTTGGCCCAACCTTCTGTTCAGTTCATGCCTTTTAGGCTTCACAGAACATTCAATCTACAACATGTGCTAGAAACCTGGATAAGGCTATGATTGAAAACTTCTGCTGCCTATCAGCAGCCACTTTGCTTTTTCTTTCATTCAGTGGTCCACTTCCACCTGCTTGGGAAAAGTAAACTTCAGAGCAGCAGCAGAGATGGAAGGCAGAGGTTAACCCTTCCCTGGTGTTGGAGCTGGCCCTCACAGCCTCTCCTGGACACAGGATATCTGAGCTACTTTCCAAAACTTCATCTTGTCATCTGCAACACTGCCCAAAAGGAGAAGCATTTGAACATCATTTTACATGTAACACCCCAGCATTTATCTGGAACAAAAAAATTCAGTTCACCTCAACATGTGACAAGAGCTGTGGAACACCCAGAGGGTTACGAAGCACTGAAGGCACTTTGAGCCTTCTAAAGGAGGCAGATGCAGTGGTTGCTATGCACTTTCAGCGCATGCGTGCAGATATGTGTTGGCTATTCATGCTGGATGCTCTTTCCCCCTATCAGCCTTAATAAAACACAGCAGAAGGCATTTTGTCAAAGAAAGGTCTAAGCTTTATCTTGAAAAGTCAGAAAAGGACAAAGTACAAGGATGAACTTTTTTGGTTGTGAGTTTCCTTAGTTGGGAGGTGAATGTTTGGATAGCCGAATAACCAATTCTACTGTTCTGTCCTTTAATGATGATAGCAGTCTGTCCTGTTCAATAGGATAATGGGATGGGTCACCTCTATCACCCAACTCTTCGAAAAGACTCTGTGTTCCCAAAGTCTTAGATACTGCCAGCTTTCTTGCAGGTCTCTGGGACTCTAACAAGGAGAGTTGGTTCCCCTAATGATTCTCCCTTCCTGCATGTGGCTGTATCTGTTCTCCAACTTTTGGCTCGTCCTGCTAGGTCTTTACAAAGATGCAGATGTTTCTTAAAAGTGGCAAAAAGATCAAAGAGACTTTTTTGTGCCTGATGTGCTGGAATGGGTCTGAGTTCTGTTAAATCTAATTTGGACATATTAAATAAAACCAGAAACTAGTGGCTTGCAAAGATTGCTGGTGAAAGTATGCAGTTTCGAAGGTCAAAATTACAAAATTCACAAGTTGAAAATGCCAGATTTAACTACATTTTTCTTTTTAATTGTATCTAGAAAAAAAAATGAATGCTGCCACACATTATGGCTGATGTATTTTATATTATTAGTGCTTCTGTGATAAATTAGTCCAAGTCCATGGACTATTGCTTGTTCCTCTTTTGTTCTAAATGTGACCAAAGAGTGTATTTACCAAATGTAATGATGACTCAAAGCAAAACTTAGTATACAAACAGAAAATGAACATTTGTTTCATGCAAAGCACTGAATGGGAACTGAGGAAACAAATAGAAGCATTACCCAGTTCCTACCCACACGGAGGACACGTGCTAAAGGGGATACTAAAATACCCGTGTAACTGCAATACGCATAAGTCCCATTAAATTGTACAAAAGGTTTATTGAGTCTGAAGAGGAGGAGCTCAGATCCAGTCGATTTAGATAGATTTTATCTTTGATATACTTAAGCTAATTTTAATTCTGTTTCCTCCTTCCCACCATTAGGTACCTGCTTTGAGCCTCAGGCTTGATGTAAAGGGATAAGGTTTTAAATGATAATTGAGGTGTTGGCAGATATGACCTGTCTCAAGTGTGTTTGTATTTTGAAGCTATAAAAACCCATAGGAATGAAGCTATTGGTATAACAGGTATAAGAGCTGATATCCTTGACTGTTGTCCTACCATCCTTCAATTCAATCATTACATTTATTTTTTTTTTAAGATTTTATTTATTTATTTGACAGACAGAGATCACAAGTAGGCAGAGAGGCAGGCAGAGAGAGAGGAGGAAGCAAGGCTCTCCGAGGAGCAGAGAACCCCATGTGGAGCTTGATCTCAGGATCCTGGGATCATGACCTGAGCAGAGGGCAGAGGCTTTAACCCACTGAGCCGCCCAAGCGCCCCAGTCATTATATTTAAAGATAACAATAGTGTATTTTTGAATTAAGTGAGATCTCTGGATATGTCCTATCATTCCCTGTTTTATTTTATTATTTTTTTCAAGTTGCTTTTTCTTATTAACACATAATGTATTATTTGTTTCAGGGGTATAGGTCTGTGATTCCCTAGTCTTACACAATTCATAGTGCTCACCATAGCACGTACCCTCCCCAATGTCCATCACCCCCTATTTTAAAAGCTCTAGAATGTTAGTTGCTAACTGTGATTTGAACATTTCTCTTTGAAATTTGCATTGTTCTGTTGTGACTGAGCCATAATATTACATAATTGAGATACACTAAGTTTTTAATTTAAGTGGAAAGGAAGAAATAGAAAGGGGCCTGATAAAGAGATGACACTTAACACATGGAGTTTTGACCAGGCTAGTACAAGGCATCTGGTAAGCAGACTGTACAGAGTTATTCCAATATGAGTGGAAAGGAAACTTTCGATTTTAAAATATCAGAAAAAAACTTCACATAACTAAGGAAAAAGCAACAACTTGAGAACTGGATTCAGATTCTCTTGATGTGTACTTTTCTCCTATAATCTAAAATTATCCTGGGCACCAGGAAAGAAACCTTATGCGCTTCTTTCACTTCTGAAATTCTATGATCCTATGATCTCACTTTTTACCTGGGTAAAATTTACATGCCTTATCACTATATTAAATGAAGCTCTGCATTGGAAGGCAAAAGATACTATCGTTCACTTAATTTAGTAAATATTGACTGGGCAACTCTGCTTTAGAATTTGTCCTCTATGCTTAAGGCATAGAAGAGCAGATGGTCAGGCTTTCAGTTGGATTACTCTCTAGTGAGGATCTAAATGGTCATTAAATAGTTAAACCTATCAAAAAACCCCAAAACATTTGTAGGCTGTAGATAGAAAGGTAGGCATTCCACTTTCATTTTAAACATTTGTCTACATCTTTTTCTCATTGTTTTCACTACTTTTCATCATCTGGAGTGAACATGTTTATCATGTAAGAAATTGATCCTTTTAAGAGAAATAAACTTTTTATTTTATTTTATTTTTACTTGTCAGAGAGAGAGAGATCACAAGTAGGCAGAGAGGCAGGCAGAAAGAGGGGGGAAACAAGCTCCCTGCTGAGCAGAGAGCCTGATATGGGGCTCCATCTCATGACCCTGGGATCATGACCTGAGCTGAAGACAGAGGCTTAACTCACTGAGCCACCCAGGTGCCCTGAGAAATAAACTTTTTAAAAATTGTGAGAAACTGGGGTGCCTGGGTGCTCAGTCAGTTAAGCATCTGCCTTCAGCTCAGGTCATGATTCCGGAGTCCTGGGATCGAGCCCCACATCAGGCTCCCTGCTAAGTGAGGAAACTGCTTCTCTCTCTGCTCCCTGCTCTTACTTTGTATCTCAAATAAATAAATAAAATCTTAAAAAAAAAAAAACAATACCGTCAGAAATTACTCAGGTATTACCACAATATTTCTAAAAAAGTATGTTATTTGTAAATCTTGGGCAAGAATGAGATGCAATGAATGTTTTCAGCATAATTAAGCAGGCAGCATGTGATAAAACAGCCAAGGGAGTTGACTTCCTAGGGGGTAACATCATTTCACTGTAAAATAAAGACTGCTACATATTCTAGAAATGAATTAATCAACCATAATAGAAAAAGCACAAGAATAGGAATATCTTTACATTTTATAAGGGACAGTAGAGGCCAGCCAGCTGAGAGAAAGGTTTGCATTGGAGGATACTTAAAAGAAAGTTCTAGCTCTGCAAGACTCCTGTCACTAACAACCTACACATCCTTTTTAAGAAGTTTTCCTTTTTACTAAAAGATGACACCCATCCTGTGATTGGTGCCCTCACCCTATTGTACCTATTTTGACTCCCAAAATTCCCTTGATCAGTGAAAGTTATCCCAGCTGCTAAGCAGGTGGCCTCCAGGTATAGCCCAGTTTGCTGAGCCATGGCCCAGATGGTGTTGTTAAGTCTAATTCGTGATATGGTGACATGAATGACTTGGAAACCTGGATGTTCTTAATTTTTTGTTTCACCTTGTCTTAAAACAATAAGAAACCTATTATGCATCTGAATTTGAATTAAAAAAAACTTGCATCTTCACCTTATCTTATATCTGTTTATTACTGAATTTTACAAGAACTATCTGTAGTAAGGACAGAATGCCTGAATCAAATCCTGGTCTTGATGCTCACCAGCTATATGTCCTCGAGCAACTTAATTAACCACCTTAGGTGCACAAGATAGGAGTAAGCACTGTACCTAACTCTTGTGGTGATTCTTATTTAAAGTGAGGAAAAAAACAACCCTTAAGATATCATACTTTTAATACACTCTCATACATGTAACCCATTATCATGCCTAAAATTTCCCACTTCCCAATGCCCAAAATCTGTCTTTGATCAAAGGAAGAGAGGCCCAAATACTTCTTCGCCTCTCTCATCTTTTCCTTTTAGTTTCTCCTAATTCCATATCATAACTAGTACAATGTTTTGACATTGGAGAAAACTCATCATATTCTATTTGTTGGCATAAGTTACATAGCAGCATCTGCAATATCATGAAGTTCTCCAGAAAATTCTGTAAATTTTAACAAATGGGTGAGCAAGAAAAACAACAATATTTAAAGATAAAGGGGGACCTGGGTGGCTCAGTCGGTTGAGCATCTGCCTTTGGCTTAGGTCATGATCCCAGTGTCCTGAGATTTAGCCCTGAATCAGGCTCCCTGCTTGGCAGGGAGTCTGCTTCTCCCTCTCCGTTTGCCTGACACTCCCCCTGGTTGTGCTTTTTCTCTCTATCTCTCTCGATCTCTGTCAAATAAACAAAATCTTTAAAAAAAATTTAGAGATAAGAACTTTTGGTATAGTCCTTTGACATTTGAATCAAACTTAACCTTATTCTTTTTCATTGTTTAAATCACATAAGCAGCACTTACATTTCACAGATATTTTCCAGGACACTTATATTGCTCATACATTTAAATTTTAGTCAATATCTTAACTGAAACAGTCACATTTTGAGCATATCAGAATCAATCTGAATAATTTTTTTTTTTTTTACCTGTGATGATAAAGGATTTTAGTGAAAAAGCAAGTTTTGTTTTGCTGAGTAACTTCTGGAAGTAGTTATGCTTCGATATTGGATTAGAAAATTTTATAGCCAGAAGCAAACTCAGACCTGAAGAGAATAAACATCTTTCCCTGCCTCAGGAATGAAAGCAAACAGAAAAACAAAAACATCCCAAAGGTAGTATTGAGCCAGTGTCCCAGGAGAAAGCAGAAATGTTTCTTTGGAACCTGTACGTTTCAGACAATTTAATTTAGGTAAAAACCAGAAGAGATGACAAACTTCAATATGAAAATGGTAGTTATTTTTGTAATGAGAAAAGATATAGCTTATTTTTTACTTCTTATAACAATGAAAAAGTTAAATATGTTTTATGGGACTATCCAGACACTTTCAGCTTTATACTTGTTAAATGTTCATGAAGCAAATATTAATGATATGTACTGGAAACAACTAACAAAGCTTTTCTAAGAAAAATGAAGCTGTTGGATTCTTAAATTATTGTTATTGTCTCAATTTACTTGTTAACAATTGAGCAATTTATTCCTGTCCATCAAGAGAGGTGAGGCATATGAATATTATTATATAGTAATCCTGTGTTGATACTTATAATATCAAAGAATGCTAAAACAGAAAGTAGTTTAGAACACTTCTATGTTTGGCCACCTTTCTGAGTTTAGATTTTATAGATTGGATCTCAAAATTGCGATGGGGTATAGAGTACCAGAATATAGGTACCAGAACAAACCTTTTAATTTTGCTATTTTTTCTTTCATGATACACTAGTGATGTCTTATAGAAATCTGAGATTGCCCAGAAAGTGGTACCAAACCTGGGAATATTAGAAAATTATGATACTATGATTTGTTTCTTCACGCTTAATTAAAGAACTCAATTAACCAGTGTAGTTCTCAGGGAGGAGAGAGACAGAAAGAGAGAGAGAGAATGATATATTTTAGGGAATTGGTTCCCCTGATTCTGATAGAATCTGGCAAGTACAAACTTTGCAGGGTAGGCCGGTAGGCTGGACACCCAGGGAAGAGATGATGTTACACCTAGAATCTGAAGGCAGTCTGGAGAAGAAATTCTCTTTCTCAGGAAACCTCAGCTTTTTTCCAGTTAAGGCCTTCAACTAATGGGAGGTAATCTGCTTTATTTAGAATCTATTGATTTAAATGTTAATTTCATCTAAAAAAATACCTTCACAGTAATAAGTATTTAACAAATTTCTGGATCGTGTGGCCTAGCCAAATTGACACATAAAATTAACCATCATGGTCACCAATGGTGAAACCAAATGGCCTATATGAAGAGCCAAATGAAGAGTACCCAATAAAGGATGAGTATATGTGCTAAAAGAAAAAAAAAAGTGTAAAATTCATGTGTGTGTGTATGCATGTGTGTTTATTCACACACATTAAAAATATGCCTGACATTAGAAAAATGAACTGCAAAGTTGAGATAACTACTTAATCAATATCTGGCCATTTTACTGTTACATATAAAGAAAACTATTTCAAAACAGTAAGATTTCAAATTGCATTTCTATTTCTTTCTTACCTATTCCCTGAGTAGTGTACTATTTAGGGTACTGTGGGTAATTGATTGTAATTACTAATGTTTCTAATAATTCATGATTACTCATAGGATGCTTGATCACATATTAATTGGCTACTCCTTTCTCAGACATCCTTTGAGTTGCAATAACTGGGCACTGACAGTGTGAGCTGATATCCATGTTAGTAGCCTACAGTTGACATTTTGTTGTCATTATCACATATGGCAGGTGTTGGAATTCTCTCTAAGAAAGTTAGGACATATTAAGGGAAGAATATAAACATAAAGATCCTATTCTTTTTTGTTGTTGTCATCAAGTTTAAATTATAGGGAAACGTACCTAAATATTTGTAGTCTAAATGGGGAATTTAAAAGGATCACTGTTGAGTGGGAGTTTCTACATGAAGATTCCAGAGAAGATGTATTCACCTAGGGTGTGGAAAATGTAGTGCTCCTGTGTGTCTATCACACTACTACCACACTCACAGCACTTTTGATGCCAGATGTAGAATTTTTCCCACCATCAAGCAACTCTTTGACATCAGCGGCGTGTCCTACAATTTAACTCAATTCTGACATTATCTACTTGGAGATACATTCGATCCTGCAGGAGGACTTTGGCTACCTCCATTTTGACCTCAGTTTGTACTTTTTGAATTGGTTACATTCTTTTCAGCTCATCTCTTTGTAAGGGCCTATTTAGCCAGAGTGGCTCCACCTTGATTGAACAGCCATTTTGTTGTTTATGCAGTAAAACTTAAACTGACCCTCCCCCCCATCCCCCCAGGGGAACTTACTTAAAAGCAAGTCTGGGAAACCAGTCCCAGGTAACAAAGCCCAAATACAAGGGCGGGTCAGGTCAGGTGGAGATAACAGCCCAAATGCAGGGATGAGTCAGGCCAGGTGGAGACATCCAATCAGTGGGGCCTGGATACTGTCTCCCTAGCTACCAAGGAGTGTGGGCCCCACCTTTTGGGTGCCAATTCTGACCAAGGTTTTAGGCTAGTTCAAATAGCTACTATGAGGTGAATTGTAATTCAATTGGCCACCCTTGGGTTACCTAGCATGACTGTGCAGCTTTCTCTGTGTGTTGCAATCTCATTGGCCACCTGTGTTGGGCCAGGCCCAACCACGTGGCCTTTGCTCTATAAAAGTTAGTCTGTAAGGCAGGGAGGGGTTTCTCTCTCTGTAAGAGGCAATCCCGACTGGTCGGTTTGATTCTTGATGCTTGGTATGAAATAAAGCTTTGTTTGACCTTCCCTTTGTATCAGTCTCCCTCCTTTGATTACAGACCTAACACTGCCTTCCTCCCTCTCTTTTTCTCTATCTCTTTCTTTTCTTTCTCTTTCTTTTTCTTTCTTCTTTTTTTAAGATGATTTTTTAAAAAGATTTTATTTATTTATTTGGCAGAGAGAGAGAGATCACAAGTAGACAGAGAGATAGGAAGAGAGGGGGGAGGCAGGCTCCCCGCTGAGCAGAGAGCATGATCCCAGGACCCTGAGATCATGACCTGAGCTGCAGGCAGAGGCTTAACCCACTGAGCCATCCAGGCACCCCTCTTTCTTCTTTTTGTTCAATAATTCATCAGTTGCATATAAAACACAGTGCTCATCCCCACTAATTTTTTTTTTTTTAAGATTTTATTTGACAGACAGAGATCACAAGTAGGCAGAGAGGCAGGCAGGGAGAGAGAGGCCTAGCAGAGAGCCCAATGCGGGACTCGATCCAGGACCCTGAGATCAAGACCTGAGCTGAAGGCAGAGGCTTAACCCACTGAGCCACCCAGGTGCCCATCATCCCCACTAGTTTTAATGTATGTGAAAAATAAGGACCAATCCAACTTTCTGGCTCATAAGTGTTTATAATTTATAGAAATTTTCTAATTATCTAGACAGAACAAACGACCTCCCATATCATCTTCCCTTGAACATTTCTTCTGATTTTCCTGAAGAATCTTGTACTTACTGCCCCAGTGATCCTCACAGTCATTTGGAGATCATATTAATTTCCTATTGCTGTTCTGCAAATCACCAAATAGTGCGTTAAAACAATATAAATTTATTTTCTCAGAGTTCTGGAACTCAGAGGTCTAAAATCAAGATGTCAGAAGGTCTGTGTTACATGCGGAAGTAATGGGAGAATTCACGTACTTACTTTTTTTCAATTTCTAGAGGCTGCCTGCATTCTTTGGCTATGATCCCTTCAACCTCTTGCTTTGATAGTCTCATCTGCTTCTCACTCTGATCCTCCTGATAGAGTTTGGAATATAGGTGTGAGGTTTGGTGGGGTGAGGTCTGGAGCTGACCGCCAAGAAAGAATTCTTGAGATGTCTCTAGTGCAAAATGGTGGTTTAATTAAAACATGGGGATGGGACCCATGGGCAGAAAGAGCGCTGCACTAGGTTGTGAGGGGTGAGTAATTATATACTTTGGGAGTTGGGGAGGTAAGGAAAAGAGAAGCTTTCAAAAGAACTGTTGTATGCTAAAGAGGACCTACAAGGTATGGGAGGTCTTGCCACTGTCGAGTTAAGGTGGTTTTTCCCTCTAGCAAACCATTAACTTTAAGACAGTTGGGAGTTTCCTGGAAAATGTTATATCCAGTCTATCACAAGTCCTTGCCAATGCACTACAAGTTATAAGGAAATTTTATTTTATTTACATTCCCTCTACCTTTGTTTTCCACACCACTGTGGATGGGTTGGTGATGTTAGGGCTCCAGGAAATTGAATCTATGAGTCTCTGGAAGTTAGGCTATTGATAAGAATGCTTTTTTCTTTTCTTTTTTTTTATTAAAGATTTTTATTTATTTATTTGACAGACAGAGATCACAAGCAGAAAGAGAGCCAGGCAGAGAAAGAGAGGGGGAAGCTGGCTCCCCGCCGAGCAGAGAGCCCCATGCGGGGCTCGATTCCAGGACCCTGGGATCATGACCTGAGCTGAAGGCAGAGGCTTTAACCCACTGAGCCACCCAGGCACACCAAGAATGCTTTTTTCTTGTAAATCACTGAGACATTTGTAAACTGAGGGACTCATGCCCTGTAATACTATGATCTCTATTAGTTAACCATTTGTTTTTTCCTTCCTTTAGCTTTAGGGCAGGGCAGGAGTGCCTGAGATGATACACAGGTCCAAACTGGAAGTATGGGGGGAAGGTTGCTGGTTGTCAGCACGTGCCTTGTCCTTAGTTTGCTTTCTGCTCCTTCATCACTCCTGCCTACTGCTTATAAGAATCCTTATGATTACACTAGACCCACTTGGAAAACCCAGGATAATCTCCGCATCCCAAGATCCTTAACTTAATCACATTGGCAACATCCATTTTAACACGTAAAGTAACATACTCACAGGTTTTTTGGATCTAAGAGACAGTCATTTTCAGGGGTAATTATTCAGTTTATCACAGGGATTAAGAGAGCATGGATCATTATCCAATTTAACAGAGAAAGAAACTGAAATAACAGGGGTCACAGAGTTTTATGAAGTTCCACTCCAAGTTAGTAGAAGAGAAGGGACCAGCATCTGGAGTTCTGGATTCTTAGATAATGGGAGTTTTTTTTGATCCATGTGGAGTTCCTTGGACCATGATGCAAGCCAGCACTTTCACTCTGATTACATTTCTGTGCAGGATAATCCAGGAAGTCAGTGACAAAAGCCTAAAGTGCACTATTTTGTATTTAGTTGCCCCTTAGAGTCATGAAGTTTGGACAGGGCACTGTTATCATTAAGAAAAGTACAATACTGCCAATAAATTGCATGTCTAGGATCAGAATTGTGAGGGTCATTAAGGGCATGAGAATTTCTCACTTCTGACTTACCACCTTAAATATTTGAGTAACCAAGTAATTTTTGTTTTTGTGAGGTTACATGTAGACATTTCCTTAGACCAATCATGGACAAAAAATTGGGTTGGCAATTACCAAGAACAACACAAAGATAATACAAGGGTCCACATAATCTAAATGTTTATTGACTATGTCCTACCACTTAGAAAAGTTATAATTAGTAAGGTAAATGGCATTATAATAGGAACAGATTAACAAATGAATTGACCCTTTATAAAATTAATTATCCAATGGAGAACTAAGTACTACTCTGCCCTACTTATTATCTTACTGATTTTTGGATATTAAAACGTTAAATAATACAATGCAAATACAGTGAAAATCAGTTACAAATGACAATGCTGATTTTGCAATATGTATTGGAGAGCTGATCAAACCATAGGCAAGGTCACTGACAAATCAGAATTGGGATAGTGAGACTGCTTAATATTGGTGAAGAGAAAAGTATAAGGATAATGACAAGATACAGGCTTCTACAGAGAAATATTATACTATCAAATTATTAATGGAGGCCCTTGGGGAAATTGATGAATATCTCAAATATTTTTGTATGTTTTATGATCCTGTTATAAAGACCAAATACAAAAATGAAGTATGTTGTTATTCAAAATGTTCATATATGATGCAATTGAATTCTTTTTAAATTTTGTCCAACTTAAGAATTAGGTAGAATTTCAATTATATTTTGAATGTTACTGAATATAAAAATACATACCATCTTAATTTAGTTTCATTTGAAAGTAATATTTATTATATTTTCACTTTATCTTAAACAGTTTATTTTACATAGTATTTCCCCTACAAATGACCCTAAGATAATAAGGACTTTCTGTACTTCAGAGTCTGTAGCCCACCTTTATAGGGCAGGAAAGAATTTGAAGATTTCTAATTTCATCCATCAGCGTACAGTTGCAATGCACAACTTAAGGCTGTCAGTTTGGGGCAGTGTGTGGGAAGTTTTAAATGGCTAAGCAGGACCAGTGATATTTAATTGAGCTTCCTGGGAAGACAGTTTTCTAACAGACCTTCTTGGGTATTATTGGAAAAAAGTCCTTCCTTAAGAGAATAGACAAATAGACCCCCTAGAGTATTTACAGGAGCCTGAGAAAACCCTTAGAGGTCTCTGAAGTGAGATAAAATGTGTGGCCACTTCTGACTGTCAGCCATAATGCCAGCATCATCAACATGATTCGAGAGAAAGGTGAGCCAATAAAGTCCTTCAATCATGGTGAGACCTCCTCGTGGCCCAGATAGGCAGAGATGCAGTGCTACAGCACTGATTCTAGAGGGGTTTGATTAGACAAAATTGATTAGAGATGCTGAAAAGACAGTTAACAAGAACAAGCTTGTTGTACAAAACATGGGCTACTAAGTTGTACCTACTACTAAGTACCTATGTGAATTGCTTAGTAAATCTGTTTGCACTTAACCCAGAATATTTTTGGATTCTTTCAACTATGTTCTTTCATAGTTCACTGAATTCCTCAGTAAGAATAATTTTAGGGGTGCCAGTTAAACATTTGCCTTTGGCTCAGGTTATGACCCCAGGGTCCAACATCAGGCTCCCTGCTCAGTGGGAAGCCTAGGTCTCCCTCTCCCTCTGCCTGCAGCTCTGTCTGCTTGTACTCTCTCCCTCTCCCTGTGTCAAATAAGTAAATAAAATCTTTTAAAAAAGAATAATTTTAGGTTCATAAAACAGAAACAGTTGAATTGGGGTGAACACTTGATTATTTGGAACTTTCTATAGTAATGTTCTAGCAAGAAAAGTTTCTATTTATTTTTATTTTTTAAAAGATTTTATTTATTTATTTGAGAGAGAGAGAGCACAAGCATGGTGGGAGAGGATCAGAGGGAGAGAGAAGCTGACTCTCTGCTGAGCAGGGAACCCAACTCAGGGTTCTATCCCAGGAGCCTGGGACCATGACCTGAGCTGAAGGAGGTTGCTTAACCAACTTAAATGAATCTGTGAATTTGAATAATTTAGTGTTAGAGTTTCACAGGTGGCTTACTTTTTCTTTCTCAGTATCTGGACACTTTCACCCTCTTTCAAATTATAAAGCAACAATTTGTACATAGGAACCTAAATCTAATTCCAATAATTTAGCAATGTTTACCTCCTGAAGAGAAGGAAATAAAATCAGATGGTGTTCTATTATCATTTCCAGGTTTACAAGTTATTCTAATTGATTATATGTAGATTATGTGAAAGGAAGACCAAATAACAGTTGAGAGCCTAGGGGCCCATGCTACAATAAAATTCTGAGTGAAAAAGCTGCTGTAATTTACTACAATTTCCTGAGTATCTATGGTGTATTAGTTTTTTGCTAGTTATTTTACATATAATCTTTATACCAAATATGTGAGACTTTTTTTCTTTTTACAGAAGAGTAAATTAAGCTTAGTAATTTTCCCTCTATCACAGAAAGAAAAGCCCATAAATGGCAGAAACCCAGAAGTTAAACTTATGTTTAATGCAGTGAGACTCTGAAGTAATCTGGTATGTCCTGGGGCTTTCATAGTTCTGCAAAAGATACACCCAGCTTGGGATTTGGGAGAGTGAGTCAAAAGGGACCATTCTTTGGCTGGTAGGACCTGAGTTGGCATTTGTACATAGAGTCCTCTTTCAATAGACTCATCTGTAGACATGGTGGACCACAAAATCTTACTGACTCAGCTGTAGTGATGTAGTAGGTTTGCACTTTCATAAAGTACAGAATGTCTCTAGGCACAGATGACTGAATCATCCCTCCCCCTCAATTAGGCTTTTTACATGTGGTGCTCTGTTAGCCTGTCTGCCTCTCCGTTCAAAGTAGAGAGGAGGTTACCCATGTACTATGTTTAGCTTGGATCTGGCAGAGTAAAAAAAGCCAAATAATCCTGGCAAATACAGAGACCACTA
Organism: Mellivora capensis; assembly: GCA_004024625.1. Classification (NCBI taxonomy): domain Eukaryota; kingdom Metazoa; phylum Chordata; class Mammalia; order Carnivora; family Mustelidae; genus Mellivora; species Mellivora capensis. Next base: position 29,526 of record PISX010014812.1, read on the forward strand.
TCTTTGCATTAGGTCCAATTGTTGTTTGAGCCTATATAAAGAGACTTTTCTTTGTTGGATATAATTTGAGTTCCTATGCTATAGTGTACTGTCCTTACCTGTACCTCACGTAACTGCCGCTGTGGATCCTTTGGAGAACAATGGTATCTGTTTCTGAGTAGTGTGGACTTGATACTGATGGCAGCTGTCTCCCTGGTTTTGTTAATGAATGCTTTGAGGAGCAATTCAAGGGACCATTAAATCACACCTACCTCATGTACACAGTGTGTGGGTGGAAACTAATTATCATTTTTAAATCTAACACCTAGGTGTCAGCACCCTGGCATTGTATGTACTGGGACTTTCTCCATTGGCACCACCCTTCCAGACACTGCTTCTGTCCCCCTCTTCACAGGCCCCATGATAAATCCAGAAGCAGACTGAAGCAGACTACAAGCAAGGAATATACAGATCAATAAGAGCACTCAATTGGCAAGGCTGGAGACTCATATTTCCATTACAGAATTAGCAATAATTAGTTATGTGAACCTGAATGAGTTGCTTAATTTCTCTGAACCTTAGTGTCTTCATCTAAAAATGAGAGACTCAGCTAATTAACACAGAAGGCTCCTTCCAGCTCTGACATCCACTAGTTCTACTGACAAATGGCTAGGAAAAATCAATGATTTCTCAATAAAACTTAGATACTTAAGAGATATTTTAGGCTTTCCTCTGGTAAAACAGAGAGGGCAAACTACCAAAACAGGGGCATCCTGAGACTGGGCTCTAAGGAATGGGGTGAACAGGGCATTACTTCATGCCCCATACCTGTCTTGTAGTCTCTGCCATTACTATGTTTTTCCTTCCCTTGCCTGCACAGAGCATCCAGCCTGCTACCCAGTATTGCTTTACTAGCCCCTCTTCCTTCCCAATGCCTCTAGTGTTTTCTTAATCACTCCCCCCAGACTATGTCAGTAACCATCCAACTAGGCTCTAACTTTTAGGGTCTCAAAACTCCAGTAAATTTTAGAACTTTCTTCCAGGTTAGATTTTTTTTTTTTACATTGAGAGAAAGTGTGTGAGTGCCCAATGAGTGTGGGCAGAGGGGAGGGCAGAGGGAGAGGGAGAGAGAATCTTAGGCAGGCTTCACTCCCAGTGTGGAGCCTGATGCAGGGGTCAGTCTCATGACATGAACTGAGATCAAGAGTCAGATGCTTAACTGACTGAGCCACCCAGGTTAAGATTCTTGAAGCAAAATCTTGTTCATGTCCCTGTCCTATAACAAAATTGAGCTAAATAAAATCACCAAGGGTGAATTCACACTGACAACAGAATTGAAGCAAACTGTATTTTCCTTCATAATTTGGCTCAAATATTATTTTCCAAAAATAATTTTCATTACTCTTCACACAATATATGTTCCAGCAAACTGCTTTCATGGAGTTTCCTACTGATGTAACTTGATATAATGGATGCTTCTGTTCTTTCTGAGAAAGTTTCCAGAACTTTTCAATTATGTCTTTCCAAATCTCTGGACACCAAGTCATATCCGTCCTTCAAGATTTGGGTCAAATATCACCGCATCCTCAAAGTTCTTCATAATACTCCATTTGGAAATACTATCTTCATTTAATGTTCCATAGAATACTTATCATATTAATATCTTTCTATTTCCCTTTTATACTCATATGGCCTTAAAATTATAATTGTTCAATAAACATTTGATAGGTTCATAGTCTACCCATAAGTAGCCATAGATAAGTCATTATCCACTCCAGTATCATACTAAGATTCTAAATGGGAAAGAGTAGAACAGAGAAACAAAAACCAGAAGAGGGTATATTAGAATCCTCAGAAAAGGGATTTTAAATATATACTTGTTTTGATTTTCTTTGTGGACATAATATACAACTAATTTTGAAATTACAACTAACTCTAAAAGAATACTTGATATTTTAATTTATATTTATTTATTTTATGAAAGATTTATTTATTTATTTTAGAAAGGGGGGAGAAGGAGAGGAGAGAGAGAATCTCAAGCAGATTCCCTGCTGAGCATGGAGCCCTACACAGGGCTTGATTTTATGTCTCTGAGATCACGACCTGAACTGAGAACAAGAATCAGATGCTTAACTGACTGAGCCACCCAGGTGCCCCAATATATTGGTTTTTATTAAAATAATTTATAACTTCAAAAATTAAGGATTGTTATGTTTACTTTTTGTTAATGCATTTTGCTGTTAATTCTGGATTTAAAATTTCACTGGTTTCAATTACCTTTCTGTATAGTAATATCAACAAGGCTTATGCTGATCACAAATTCCACTTTCAGTAAGAAGCCTCTCCTGATCCCAAGCATGGTATGTTCTTACTCTGCCTTGGAATCCTTTGTCTTTCTTTAATTATACTAGCCACATTCAGCTACAGACAGGAAGAGGTTATATTCTCGTCTTCCCCATTATATTTTGTCCTTATTCACCTTTTATTTCCAGCCACGAACTAAAATTATTCTTTGCACGGAGTAAGAAACAACATAATCATAATAATAAGTGGTACATTGAATTGTAGTTCTTAAAAGGAAGCTTGTTTTTCTGTTTCTATAAAACTTTAAGGTCCTAAACAGTTGCTAAAATCTGAGAACTTCTCTTTGTTGCTCATCGGATCATTTTATCGTTTGTTTCATTTCTTAGCTGAATGATCATTTTCCTTCATCTTCAAAAAGCTTCTCTGTTTCATAGCACATGGAATATGTATTAAGTTGTCTACTTTTGTTTGTGCTTGGCTTGGCACATTGATTTTCTTTTTTTTTTTTTTAAAGCCTTTTTTTTATTTTTTAATTTGACAGAGATCACAAGTAGGCAGAGAGGCAGACAGAGAGAGAGGAAGGGAAGCAGGCTCCCCACTGAGCGGAGAGCCCGATGTGGGGCCCGATCCCAGGACCCTGGAATCATGACCCGAGCCGAAAGCAGAGGCTTTAACCCACTGAGCCACCCAGGCGCCCCGGCACATTGATTTTCTAATTCATATAGCTAATATATGTTATCCCATCCAGGTTCATTCAATACATATGTGGTCTATTCTGATGTTGCTTTGGAAGTAAACAATACATTTGCACTATTCCTGGTGAAAGTTTAAAAAAAAAGAAAATATACAGATTTTAAAATTGTTAACTTGTGTTTTCAAAATTTATGATTACATTTTTTTGGTGGGAAAGATTGTGATTTATATGGATTGAGACAGAGGGAGTATATATCAGAGGGAGTTTGTTTGAGCACACCAGTAACTACATTTCCTTAAAGGGTGATTCATTTTTTCCTGAGACAATTTATTTTATTTCTCTGCAATTAAAATTTTCTTTTAATGAGAACAATGGAAATGTTTACCAGGAAAAAATTAAAACTACTAGCAATATAAGTACTGTTTGGGGATTAAACTTGGAATTTAAAGTTTTATTACATAATTTAATCTTAATTGAGTAAAACCTTTGAGCACTTGCATGCTTTTATCATAGGAAAGAGCTTTTTCTTCAAATTGAGGAATTAGAGTGATATTTTTTCTTGTTTTTCCTATGAGATGGAAGAAATGAGTCATAAATGAAAATGAGATTGAAAAATTACCAGTAAGATGTTAATTTTTTTTTTTTTTTACAGATTTTATTTATTTATTTATTTATTTGAGAGAGAGAGTGTGTGCATGGTGGGGGGCGGGGGGGACAGAGGGAAAGGGAGAGAGGGAATATCAAGCAGACTCTGTGCTGAGCATGGAGTCTAACATGGGACTTGATCTCACAACCTTGAGATCATGACCTAAGTCAAAATCAAGAGTTGGACTAAACTGATTGAGCCACCCAGGCACCCCAAGATATTAGTTTCTTTTTTATTATTATTATTTTTTATTTTTTTCCTGTCTTTATAACTCTATTTTCTTTTTAATATCTTTTCAGTGTAACAGTATACATTGTTTTTGCACCACACCCAGTACTCCATGCAATACGTCCCCTCCCCAATACCCACCACCTGGCTCCCCCAACCTCCCATCTCCCACCCTTCAAAGAATATATAATCTCCTGGGTAATAATACAAAATGGGCTCAAGCCATATGCCTAAAATAGTATATTTCTGCATCCACAGCCTCTGTAGCAGAGAGGTAACATTCTTACTTTATTCTCCAGCTAAATGGTGGAGTTCCTAAGGGCTCTTCACACTGCAGTTTCTAAACTGTAGTCACTATGCAGTATCTAACCTCTTTGGGTTCTAGTGACTGGAGAAGGCCGCCTATAAATCAATTTAGAAGTAAATCTGCCTGCTGTCATTGTTGATGATGTTTATCATGAGAACAACAATGTCCCAGCCAAAGTTCTATTCTCCATATTTATTTTCAAAACCTTAGACCTTTTGGAATGTAGACCAGGAAGGAAGAATGCCCTCACTTATTGCCTGGTCTGTAAAGCAGTTATTGATTTATGCCCAGATATTCATAAAATCTCCAGTGTAGTTGTATCTTTTTCTGTCTCTCAACCCTCTTGCAGAATTCCAAAGTCTCTTGTAGAAACATTTCTTTCAGTGTTTGTGTTTGTCAATATTTACTCTGTACCTTTTGTGCATGGGTGTGTGCCTGCAGGCATTTTGCTGTGTTGGTGGTAGATTATGCTTCAAACATCCTTCTATTCATGACCTTTAGGGTGTGACTTATCCTTATTGACTTTATCATCAATAATGTGTTAGTCACTGTGGAGCAGACTAGTCTTACTATGCTTAGCTAGGGAGCTCTGCTTCTTGCTGCAGATTTATGGGTTTAACTTGGTCAAGGGCTCTGTTTCCTGTTTCTATTACCATTTTTTGGACCAGTGCACTCACCTAGGTATGTTTTTCTAATGACAATGATAAAAATACAAGAGTCAGGCAAGATTTCTACCCCATTCCATTGCTGAAGTAAATCACATGCCAAGCCCATAGTCAAATGATGGAAATATATGCTTTGTCAATTGGATTTTATCTTTTGCAAAACAGCTATTCAAAATTTCCCCCTCCTTTCTACTGGAGTATCTGTCTCCTTTTCTGCCTGAATTTTAGGAATATTTTGTATTTTTGTTCAGAATCTATTCTTACACTTTCACGAACGTTTAACTCCCAATTTTATGTTTCTAACTAAACAAAAGCTATCTTTTGTTTACATTAAGGTGCTCCTATCCATCCCTTAAAACAAAATACTCAAAGTCACCATTATCACTAGTTTTCTGTCTCCAAGTGACATCATTTTCCTCATTTCTTTCACATTGCTGGATTTATTTTGCTGTGAAATGAGGAACTCCTTGATCAAATCAGTGATGTTTGGATTATAGTGATGATGCAAATGGCATTCCATGAGTCCATGAATGATTAATTTAGCACAGTCTAATCCATATGGAAGACAAATACATATCCAATACAAGTGTGAGTACTGGCAGAGACAAGCTACTGCCCTCTCTTTAATGGAAATGAGTCATGTAAACAACTTATCCCCAGGTTGTTGGCTGATTCTCACAGTGACTGAACCCATACTAGGTGTTCACATCGACCTCTTTATTAATCTGGTTGGGCATTCATCAGTGACAATACCTAGATCAGCCTGGTGAGAAGATATCTATTATTTCAGGCTGTTCATCAACTCCATCCCAACTACCATGACTAATTTGTAAATGGACTAATTAAATAAGTATGGTAAGTGAAGATAAAAAGAAAGGACTGAGAGCCATAGGACAAGCCATATTTTCCACCTGGTATTTTTTATATACTTTGGTAGACTTTCACATTGAACTTTAAATTCTATATCCATTCTGAGAGGTCCATTCACAGAGAGAAAACATTATCTTCACATTCTATTTCTACTCTGAGAGGTCTGTTTTTGGATATCTTTTTTTTTTAAGATTTTATTTATTTATTTGACAGACAGAGATCACGAGTAGGCAGAGAGGCAGGCAGAGAGAGAGAGAGAGTAGCAGGCCCCCCGCTGAGCAGAGCGCCTGATTCGGGACTCGATCCCAGGACCCTAGGATCATGACCAGAGCCAAAAGCAGAGGCTTTAACCCACTGAGCCACCCAGGTGCCCCTCCAGATATCTTTATCACCAGTCTTCCTGTTTTGTTCTTTCTACATCCCAGACCAACCTGACAACCCATTAGCATTGCCTGTGAATTGGTGTAGGACTTTAAATTCTGTTATCTGTTTTTCTGGTAAGAAGGGGCAGCCCCATGTATTGCCCCAAATTTGCCTGCTGCAAGGATTTTCCCTCACCACTCTTTGTCAAGTCACCTGAATGGGCTGTAATGCAGCAGCATTTCATTAGTTCCTGTGCTACTCTATTATGGAGACCTGCCTGTAGAGCAAGTTTGATTTTTTCTTCCTTTGTCACCTGATTGTAGGTAACCACATGAATCTGTAATTCGGGGCTGAGAAAGGAAACATGATGAGAATCTGATCTATCTGCTCAAAAAAACATACTTGTATCTTCTGATCTGTTAAAACAATATCATATAGGTCCTTCCGTTTAATGATACTGATGCTGTGTTCACTTATCTCATGGCTCATTGTTCATTTATCTCATGGCTACTTTATTATAAACATCTAGTTTGTTCTAAGAATACAAATATAGAATCATCATTTTAATTTCTTTGGTCATGCCAGATTTTTATTTCTTTGATCTTTAGTCTCTACCAGAGTTTGCTATCAATCAAGTAACTGCTTCTCAAAAGGGAATTGTTATCCACATGAGAAGAAATAGTTTTTCCCCCAAACCTTTGAGGTTTACACTGATTCTTCTATTTGGGTCAACTACAGCTGCCAAGAAAGCATCTTGATTTGCTACAAATACTTTGATTATCACTGGTTCTACTGGGTTACAGGACTTATGTGGAAAAACTATATCACAGCTTGAATCTACGGGAGAGCAGTCTTTTGCTCTGGGGTTTGCTCACAACTAACTGATTTATGTGTTAAGTTATATGTGTAAACGCCACAGACTAGTGTGGTTTATGTTGCTTTCTAAATCTAAACAAGTCTACTTTATGTTGTACTTTCAACAACTCGTAGATATTAATGGGTATAGCTGCTGGCTTTTTTCTTAGAGCAGATATCCACAGATATCACAGACCCCTGAATCTCTAGAAATTTCACTGATATACCAGTGGCTTAATTTTCAGGGAGTTTATCTTCCAATTTCTGACATTCTTGACATAAGGCATCTTGACATCTAGGGTATCTGGCACTTCCCATTCACAGGTGCAATCATAATGTCATCAGTGTCATGGATCAACATGATGTTCTTTGGAACATTATAGAGTTGATGTCTCTGTGGACTACATTATGACATAAAGCAGGAGAACTAACTTAGCCCTAAGGGAAGACAATAAGGGTGTCCCTGCCAGGTAAAAATCAAATTACTTCAGATATACCTTGCTAATGGAGAAAAGTTTGTCAGCGCCATGCCACAAGCCATGTTTATTTGCTCCAGTAAAGATACACATCTGGAGGAAAGCTGCAGTTAGATTCAGTCTTTTGATTACATTAATAATAACCTACAATCATAGATCCATCCAACTTTTGCATTGGCCAAACTGGCCAATTTAAACAAGGACAAGCTATAGATCATCACCTCTGCATCTTTCAAATCATTGATGATTAAAGTAATCTCTGTAATTCATTCAGAAATGAAGTACTAGATTTGATTTAGTATTTTCATAGGGAGGAATAAATTTAGGAACTTCCACTTGGTATTTCAACCATATTAGCCCTTAGTCCATGATGAGTCAGGAAGCCAGTTTGTGGATTTTTTTTCCCCCATTTGCTGAGTCCAGCTATTTCAACTATAAATATAGGAATTGACATGTGGGAATGCTACAGGATGTGTTCATTGATTAACTGGGCCCCACGTAAGAGACTCAGGTTAAAGTTCCTTTTATCAATGGCCTAACTTTCATATGGACTACAAGTACTATTTTGTTTCCCCAAATTAACATTAATTCGGAGCCAGAGTCCCTAAAGTCTGGTTGTTACTCTTTTCCAAGTTCATAGTCAGCATATGTAAATAGCTTCAGAGAGCTTTGAAAACATCTTGGAGAAATATTTATAGTATATATGTATATTAGTTTGTTCTTATTGATGTAACAAATTACCACAAACTTAGTGGCTTAAACCAACATGTACATATTATCTTACATTTCTGTAGGTGAGAAGTCTGATACAGGTCTCACTAGGCAGAAATCAAGATAGGGCTATGTTCCTTTCTAACAGTTTTAGGGGAAAAATCTTTCCTTGCCTCTTGCAACTCTGGAGGCTGTCCACATTCTTGGCTCCTGGGTCCCTTCCTCCATCTTCAAAGCCAGCAGCATTACAACTATCTGGCCGTTCTTCCTAGCTACATCTCCCTCTGACTCTTGACTCTCTGTCTGTCTCCTCACTCTGCCTCCTTCTTCCACTTCAAGGACTGTTGTAACTACATTGGATTCATCTGGACAAAGCAGAAAAATCTCCCTGTTTTAAGGTCAGCTGATTAACAGTCTTAACTCCATTTTGTCATGTAATCTAACAGGTTTCATGGATCTTTGGGGGAATCATTATTCTGGCTACCACAATACTATGACCTTATTGCAGAGGACATTACCAAGATCAGACTCTCCTTCTAAAAAGGACTGCTATCCCAAGCTCTATGTGAAGCTACATTATTGCGTGAGTTGTGCCATTCACAGCAAGGTAGTCAGGAATCGCTCTCGTGAAGCACGGAAGGACCGAACACCCCCACCCGGATTTAGACCCGCGGGTGCTGCCCCACGACCTCCACCAAAGTCCATGTAAGGAGCTAAGTCCTTAAGGACTGAAGAAAAGCTGTTCTCCAGGAAAAAATAATAATAAATGGCAATTACACTTCATACAAAAAAATAAAAAATAAAAAGGACTGCTAACGGGGTGAGAAAGCCATGATTTTCTATGTAAGCCATGACTTTCTATGTTGATAGTTCAAATTAAGTGCCTTCTCACTGTGCCTAGGGACCTTTTGGTTATACAGATGAAGTACTACTTTAGTAAACTATGTTATTCCTTGGCTCACCATAAATAATAAATCACTCTGATAAATTCCTTTATGTGAAAATACTCTTATTTCCACTCTATCCATGATGCCTTTTGTAATGTCAGTGCCCACATTAACTCTGATGATTAGTCACTATTACCGGGACTACTCTGCTTCAGAATTTTATCATCTCTATTAAATTCAGTTACCAATTTTAGTGGCAGAATCCCTCATCATAATTCCTAGCCTATAAAGGACAGCCGTCATGGGGATTTCATGAATGCCATTTCTCTTATTATTTAAATTCTTAATGTCTTAGGTAGTAGAGTGTTTGCTGGGTCCTCTGGTTGATGAGAGGGTATTCTATTGATACAAAATAACTTCAATCTACAATTCCCATCACTCTTAGCCTTGATTGCTTCTTACAGATTATGCCAGGGAAATTCTGTCATGTAAAAATTTCACTGAATGAAAGCCACTGTTAAAACTAGGATTCTGGCAACCAAACTAATAATCTGTTGAAGTCACTTCCAGCTGCTTACAGTGACACATTAAATCAAGAATCTTGATTAAAGACACCTATATTAGTAAATTTATTCCTCTTCTCTGATGTAACATTCTTCGAATCCCATCCCAGACATGTTCCCTAGGTTCCAGTTGATATGAATTAGCAAAATATTATAATCCTTCAGTTTGTAAGCTATCTCTTTATAGAGAAGATTCTATAATGGTCCTCCTGGGGCATAGCATTATTTAACTACTTATGGATTTGAAATTAATGAGTGGTGTTCGGGTGGATTATGAAGAGTATAGGATACTTTTTGTGAAGTAATCCCATCAGATGAAGCCATCACAGGAGTTTTAAGAATGGAAGGGCTAATCTATTTAGATAAAGGGAGTTTAAGAATATCAGAGCCTACCTAAAACACCCATCACAAAGATCAGAATTTTACTCTGAGTAATGTACTAAATTAAACAACAAATGACTTTTCTGAAGCTGTGTTTTCAACTTGAGTTTTGAGATTTAATTTTTTGAATCCAATTCTAAATCATGTATTCTCTGAGGCTGCTAAAACAGGGATCTGAAAACTGAAAACTATATTTCCCATGGCCCATGCAGAGAACTGCTTAGACAATTTTTAAAGAGTCATAGGAAGAAAAAGGAAATATAGACTGTATGTGGCCCCATGAATCCTAAAGCCTTTACTATCTGACTCTTTACAGAAAAAGCAAAAACAAAAACGTGCTGAACCTCAAACTAGGAAAAAAAAGGAATTATTTTAAGGTTATAGAGAAGGTCTAGGCTTTCAGCTGACAGTGTCTTACTCTAAGATTTGAAAATTCACTGATTTTTCTACAAACTCTAGGACAGTCTTAAGTGGTCATCCCACCTCCCAGCCTTTGTAGTCATTTTATATCCCTACTATTGAGTGAACAGCTACTTAACCTCCTAAAGCCAACACTTGAACCCAAGCATTTATAAATCATAATTTCAAGAAGCTATATATTATTAATATACCATTTTTACCAGAAAAATTATCATCAAAGTATTTTAACCTTGGGGCGCCTGGGTGGGTCAGTCGGTTATGTGTCTGCCCTCCGCACAGGTCATGATCCTGGATCCTGGGATTGAGCCCTGCATCAGGCTCCCCACCCAGTTGAGAGTCTGTTTTTCCCACTGCCTCTCACCCGACTTGTCCTCTCTCTTTCTCTCTCTCTATCACTGTCTCTATCTCAAATAAATAAACAAAATCTTTAAAAAATATATTTTAAGCTTAAAGAATGAGATACTTCAATATATACTCGCGTATTCGAGAGTCTTGGTACCAAGGTCTCTGTCAGTCAGAAAACGGAATCCACTACATGCATTTCAAACAAAGGTAATTTAATATAAGAAATTGATTACATGTATAATGAAGGAATGGGGAAGCAAGCCAGAAATTAGCAACCCTAAAATAAGCAATAGCAAGGATTCCCTAACCCCTCTAGGACTGTAAAGGCAAAGGGAAGATAAGGTGTTATTAGAGCCTAGGAGCAGACCCATCACGCAAAAGCTGCAGTTTCAGTGGGCCTGTCTACCAAGAATGGGGACTGTGGAGCACAGGGGTTTCCAGCAAATGGTGGACCAATGGGGGTGAGTTGGGCAGGGATACACCCCCTTTTGTTAGTGTTGCTTAAAGCAGGTGAGTGGGGATAACCACTCTGTGGTTTCCCTTTCTTCTGTCGGGCAATCTTCTGCTCTGCCTGTGTAGTCTATAGCTATTTGGAAACCGGAACCAAGGCAACCTGGGATATACAATCCTTTTCCAGAGCAAGGCAGAGAAACATAGAGATTGAATGCGCAACCCAAATAACTGTCGTGTTTGTATTTAGCAATATGCTAAAAATCTATCAGTAATTCTATTAATTTATCTGTGTATTCTGCTTCATGATGTATGTGAAGTATATATTCATGATTAATAATTATTTCCAGCTCATACACAATTACTTTTTTATTGACTTACTGCACTCACTAGGATTTCCAATAAAATGTGCAAAAGTATGAGCAGTGTGCATTCTTATGTTTTCACTACTGCAAAGTTTTCAACGTTTCACCATTAAACATGATGTATGCTATGGGTTATAGGGTCTCTGTATTTCTTTTATTTCAATTTTATTGAAGCATAATTTATACACAAAACCAGAAGTATTTGATATAATTTGATGTGTTAGGACACATACATATACCTGTGATATCATTACCACAATCAACATAATAAACATATCAATCACCTCTGAAAGTTTCCTTTTGTCCCTTTGCTCTGTGTTTGTGTTAATGGCAAAAATACTTACCAAGAGTTCTATCCTCTTTATGAATTCTAAAGTACACAAAACTGTATTGTTAAATATAGGTACTGTATTTTGCAGCAGGTATCTAAAAATCATCTTGTATAACTATAACTTTATACATACTGAACAACTCCCTCATCTCCCCCTTCTCCCAGGCCCCGGGAACCACTATTCTATTTTCTTATAAGTTTGTTTGCTTTAGATTCCTCACATAAGTGGAATCATGCAGTGATATTCCTTCTGTGATTGACTTATTTCACATAGCATGTCTTCTAGGTCCATCTGTGGTGTTGCAAATGGTACATTTTCCTCCTTTTTAAAGGCTGAATGATATCCTATGGTATGTACATACTGTATTTTCTTTATCCATTCATCTTTTTATGGCTATTTGTGGTTTTCCATATTTTGGCTGTCATGAATAATGCTACCATGAACATGGGAGACCAGGATTTCTTTGAGATTCATATTTTAATAGTTTTAATACTTTCAGATATATACCCAGGAGTGAGAATGCAGGATCATATGGTGGCTCCATTTTTAACTTTTTGAGGAGCCTCCATACTGTTATCCACATAGACCGCACCATTTTACATTCCCATGAACAGTGCACAGCTGCTCCAATTGTTCCACTTTGTTGCCAACACTTGTTATCTTTTGTTTATGTTTTGTTTTTGATAATTGCCATCATAATGGGTATGAGATGATGTCTTCTGGTTTTGATTTGTGTTTTCCTAATGATTAGTGATATTCTACATCTTTTCATATACTTGTTGGTCATTTGTGTGTCTTCTTTGAAGAGACGTGAATATCCTATTCACATATAAAAGGATAAAACTCAACTCCTATCTCACACGAATATACAATGAATGAAAGACTTAAATATAAGACCCGCTACTATAAAATTCCCAGAAGAAAACTTTTATACAGTGTTTTTTTCACCTCAAGAATTACTTCATATACATCTTTGATAATCATTGCTAGTTCAGTTGATCTTTTTAAAATAATTCTTTTTAGCCTCTCCATTCCCTGTTCTCTAAATTATTACATCCCACATTATTACATTTATTAATGCCATACAAAATGTGAATTTCTCTTTTGTATTTCTTATCATATTTGTTATATTTAAGCTTTCAGATAAAGTTTGAAAATTGGTGTATCATTTGATTTTTTTCAGTCTTCTTTTTTCACCTTCTCTTATTCATCTCATATTATTGCCTTTTATTTCATCTTATTTTTACCTTTCTCAAACTTGATTTCTTTGTGTATAAGCCATGTCATGCTTTTTCTCACTGAGCATGCAAAATAATTTTCTTAACTATTTGTGTTCTGTAGTGAAATACTTTAAAGATGTTATTTTTCTCTGAGTCTTCCAGAAATGTTTTCTTTTATTTTAAAGAACTTTTTCATAGCTACTACTCTGGGGTTTTAATATTTATAAATTCTTGATCAAAGGAAGGTATAACCAAATACTTTGTCAATGACTTGAATATATATAAACCCTAGTCCAAATTCTTTGTCAATCTCAGTGCAGGTGGAATCCCCTTATCATTTTAGAATTGCTGGGTACGTTGTTGTGGACAGTTTATTCCTCTATCCTCAGTATCTGACAGGGCTTATTTAACACAATGCTGCTATAATAACTCACACTTCCAGTATCTGACTCTTTGAAAAGCTTAGCATATCAAGTAATTTAAAATCTGTGTATATAAATTTATATTTATATTTTAACATAAATATAATTTATATTAGGATATTAATGTCTCTTCTCAACATCCATGCCATGTTTCATATGAGAAACACATCCTTAGTAACACCAGCAATAGTATCCAACTCTTTAATGATATGTAAGGGGAAAATTGAGAAAAACTAAACATGCTTGTTTAGAACACAATTATATAGTAAATCAGTTTTTTGTATGAATTTAAAATATACATATACTCAAAAATGTACATTATAAACTATTTCAATAAAAAAACGTAGTGAAAATGTTCCCCAAAGATAGTTATCCATTTTTATTTCCAGAACTTTCCCTCAATCCTGCTAATACACCATCCTGTTCAATTGTATTATGGGAAAGGATATTAAAAAATATGTAGCAACAATACAAATATTATTTAACTTATAGAGACCTATCCAACTTCATTCCACAAGTTTACAATTTTAGTGCTGAATTTTACCCTCATTTTAGTCATGAGTTCCTTGAAGAATGTTACAAACTAAAGACTTCTCAGCACCATCTGGTGTAGATTACTGCAGACATTGCTTGTAGAGAGACAAAGTTCTGTGGTACTGATCCTTTGTAGATCATCTAATCCTGTACTGCAGAATCCAAACTGTATCTGTGTTCTGTATAAAACACAAGAATGCTGAAAGTCAGCCAGAGCAGAACAAAGCTTTAATCAATTCACTGTTTCTTGTTGAGGATAGTTTTGCTTCAGTGGGCAGAAATCTGATTATCCATAAATTGCTAATAGTAAAGTTTTCTATACCCTCTGATAATGGTTTACTGACTACAGTGCTTTTCTTATTTCAGTTTCCTCACTGAAATATGACCTCCTCCTCTATTCTACTGAATTTAAAAAAGGGGGGGGGGTTCATTTAACTGGAATGAGTATCAGAATGAAATGAAAAGACAAGACAGAATATTGATTCCTTTAGCAAAATCTATGATTGCATATGTTGTGCAGACACTGTAATAGGTACTGAAGTATCCAAGGATGTGTACATACCTCCTTAACCTCCAGATATTCCCAGTCCAATAGGGAAGGAAAACCAAGATAAGATAACCCTTAACACTGTTGCAGGGATATAAACCACATTTCTTCTATTTTCTTATCAGTGAGATGATAAAAATGAGTACTAGGAAAATGACTTAAAATCACAACATGGTTTTCCATGTTTGAAATTATACATATGTATATATGTGAATCTATATGTATACACACACATACATGCTCCCTTTCCCTGTTATTTTCCTCTCTCCTTTCCTTTTTCTCTATTTTATTAAACATTCAACTAAGAAACAAAAGGAAAACTGATTAATTGATTATACTTTGTACACCTTGATAAAGCAACTGTGTCACATAACATAAGGCATTGAATAATCATCGAAACTCTTTGAGGTTCTATCACACTTCATAAAGTAAAAAGAGGAATTACACCTTAAACTGCAGTGACTTTTTTTTTATTAGGGATCAAATGTTACCAGAGGACAATAAAATATTGGAAACATCAAACAGAAAAAGAAAATTGTATTTAATCTAAATAATACTGGGAAAATAAAATAAATTAGGAAATGTAAGGTGTTTCATGTTTCTTTTCCTTAATCTTTCTTGCCTGTTTTAAAGTGGATTTCCAGTATTCTTCAAAGTATGATGAATTTCTTCAAGAATTATTTTAAAATCATTGAACAGAAAGATGTGTTTTATCCAGTGAACCATGAAATGAGTCTTGGAAGAATAAACTTCCTCTGAACATTTTGGACTTCTACTAGAACCTTTTCAGAATCACATCTGTTTCGGTTCAATATAAATTTATCCCGTTTAAGAAAAGTCACAGACAGAAGATTTTGAATATACAAGCACTGGTTTTAAAGATTCACATTTATTGATATGCTTTCATTACATAAGACTTTTTTATAATAAGAATTTTTAAAAAATATTTATTTATTTATCAGAGAGTGAGGGAAAGAGAGTACAAGCAGGGGGGTGGCAGGCAGAGCAGAAGCAGAATCCTCACTGAACAGGGAGCCAAACACAGGACTTGATTTGAGGGCCCTGGGACCATGACTGGATCCAAAGGCAGAGGATTAATTGACTGAGCCACCCAGGCATTTAAATTTAGATAAATCATATGCCTTTGAATTTGAACTTACCAACTGCAGTGTCTTCTCTAAAATATATTAGTGAATGATTTTTCAGTTAACTTAAACACAAAATACTTCTAATGAAAATACACATGAGAGACTATGGACTCTGAAAAACAACCTGAGGGTTTTGAAGGGGCTGGGGGTGGGAGGTTGGGGGAGCCAGGTGGTGGGTATTATGGAGGGCACGCATTGCATGGAGCACTGGGTGTGGTGCAAAACTATGAATTCTGTTACGCTGAAAAGAAATGAAATTAAAAAAAAATCTAAAAAAAAAAGAAAGAAAATACACATCGCAGAGTCTTCCAGTAACAGCTGTATAAAGAAGGCAGTGATTCCACCCATAGATGACAATTTTGCATTTTTAAAAACTAGAACAAAATATTTTAAAACAACAGTTTGTAGGCATTTGAAAAAGAAAGAATCAGTCAGAAATGTATAGTGTTTACTCCTGAGCAACTGCTACCTTGGACAAGCACGCAAATGTGCGACTCTCTTGTGTGAGGAGCTCTTTAACCCTGAGGCGCCCAGTTCAGGCAGTGGCAATTGTCAGTATCTCTGGCTCAAGGTGCACAGAAGAGTCCCGAAGGGCAGACAAACTGCATTTAACACTGTAAACACATGGGAGACCCAAGAGAGTCTGGTGCAGAAGGACACAGAAATCAGAGACTACCTAATCTGAAGATAGAGAACTGCTCCTGGTGAGATTTGCATGTTTGCTCTTCTTGTAGTGTGTTGCTAAACCCATGTACAGTTTGAGAGGCTTCTGAGCAGAACTGAGTCTCATGGTAAGATTGGGAGCAAACCCCAGAAGCAAAGAAACATCCAAGAGAATAAGTTTCATTTTGAATATAAATTCTGCCTGATCTTTGAACCAATACTAAGCTATACAAGCTCATGGGAGACTCCCAGGGAACCAAGCTGAGAAAGTAACATCTGGCAGAAGGAAAAACAGTAAGTTTAAGATTTCTCAGTCTGAGTCTTGGCAAGTTAAATGCCTACTATAACAAAATAAGGGCAACAATTTTCAGTAGGGAAAAAAAAAGTCTGGATCCCAAAGTCTTCAAAACATATTATTCACAATGACTGATGGAGCATGAACATGGGAACCACAATCAGGAAAGAAAGCAGAGAAATTGACTCTGAATGGACCCAATTGTGGGATGTAGCAGATAAAGGCTTCAGGGCCACTATTTCAAATTTGTTCAAAGGACCAGAGTAATGTATGAATTAAGATTTAAAAGTAGATCTAGTATTAATGACAAAAAGGAAATAAAAATACAGAACTGGAAATTACACAAATGAAATTAATATTTTCCAGTTAAACAACAGAGAGAATAAAAGATATAAAAACAAAACAGAACAAAAGATGAATAAGGTAACAGAGACCTGTGGGACCATATTAAATGGACACTATAATTAGTGGAGTCTGGGAGGAAAAAGAGAAGAGAGAAAATGAAAAAAAATTGTTTTTGAGGAAACAATGGCTAAAAACCTTTTGAAATTCAGTGAAAAATATTAACATAAATACAAAACAATATAAATCCAAAGAAAATTTCACATAGCCACATTGTAGTTAAACCAATAAAAGTCAAATATAAAAAGAAAATACTGCAAGCAACAAGAAAAAAATGGCATAATATATATAGGAAACACTAACAATTAATTACTGACTTCTCATCAGAAATAATATAACCCAGAAGACATTGAAATGGTACATTCAAAGTACAGAAAAGAGACTATTCATAGAGAGTTCTGTAACTTACCAGACTAATCCTCAAACCCGAATGCCAAATAAATATTGAAACCAGAGAGAAATTTTTGTGAGCAGAACTCTACTTTAGGAAATGCTAAAAAAATCGTAGTGACGGGAAATGGTACCCGTGGGTAAACTGAATTATGCAAAAAAAAAAAAAAAAATGAAGGACATCAGCCATTATAAATATATGGGTCAATATAAAAGACTACACACATACATATGTATATGTTTATACATACATGTATAAATACATATGCACAATTTTTCTCTAAATTTCTTTGAGACATATCACTGATTGAAACAAAAACGTCTCATACTTTCAGATTAAGAAGAATTACTAGAGACACAGATGTTATGGTGATAAGATCAATGCAGCAAAACATATATAACAATTATAAATGTATGGTGAATTTTTTCACGCATTCAATGAATAAATACTTCTAAACCAATTCTCAGAAAATAGAGGAAATATTTTCTTTCTTGTGCAATGTGTCCTAATACTAAATCAGAGAATTATCTTAAGTTAAGATTTCTTTCTTTTTTTTTAAGATAAATCAGAGAATTATCTTAAGATTTCTAAGCACAAATATATTCTATGAATATAGGTTCAACTATCTTAAAAAAACTTTAGAAAATCATGTCCAGCAACATATAAAAAGAATGATTATTTAGTAGGTAGCTAAAAATACTATTATATTTTTTTCTAAATCAACACATCCTTTTTAGTTGTTTTTATCACACTCTTTACTATTTTTTTTTTGAGTCTTGTGAGGCTCTAGGAAAGGTCTGCTTTATGCCCCTGGCAGCAACCTTCCACTACACCCTCCTTTCCATCCTGCATGTAGCTGGTGACCTTATATTCCTTTTACTGATTATGCAGCATATCATTCTTCTCTTCAAAAAGTTCAACCCCCTATTGTCTACTTAATAAAATCTGTGCTTCTTAGTCTTTCAAAAATTTTATATTAGCCTTATTTTTCATATTTCAGTGAAGGGATTGTATTTATTGACTTGAAAATTCGGAGTTCCACCTTCCACTTTTTTTTTTTCAATGAGTAAACTTTTGTTGATGCTGTTCCCTTTATCCAATAATACTCTCCTTGACTTTAAGCCATTATGTTTTATGTATTACGATTGAGGTAAGAGGCACCCGGATAGCTCAGTTGGTAGAGTATGAGACTCTTCATGTTGGGGTCATTAAATTTGAGCCCCAAGTTGGGGGTAGAGTTTACTTAAAAAAAAAAAGATTAAAATTCAGCTACTTCAGTGAGTTTTCTTCTGTGATTCCCAGATCATAATGAACAGTCTTTCCTTTGAAATTTTATAGCTTTTATCCTTTGGACCTTTGAAAGGAGCAAGGTAAGGTAAAAAAGCATAGAAATTTGAATCTGAGATTAATTTTCTGAGTTTTTTTAAAGACCTAGCTATGAAATCATGGGGAAATCATTTGATGCTTTTAAGGATCAAATTTAGAATGTATGTAGTAATCCACAGGGCATTGTGTAATTATTAATTATAGTTATTACTAGTAGAAGACTTTTTATATACTATCAGGTAGTATAGTTTTTTTATATTGAAATTCTAATGTTGAATCAGGATGTCTCAGGAATTAAGAAGCCATCACTTATCACCATGCTGCAGCTAGAATACAACCAACATCATTCAACAAATATGAATTCAATAAGAACTTTGAAAACCATTCATAGCAAATATGGTTGGTATAAGTACAGTGTACATGTAGACATACACACACATAAGACATATAGATGTATATTATATACACAAGTTAGAAATGGAAGAACAATAATAATACTTTTCATTATAAAATTAATGTGCAATATGTAGGTGAAAAATTCTTTTCAATTCACCTTAGACTAGAAATTCCACTGATTCTAAGAATAATATTTTCCAAAATGTGACCATTAGATTTTTTTTGATGGCTTCCATAAAACTTTTTAAAGAATTTGTGAATAGTATTTGGTTTCTTTCAAAAATGTTAACTTTGAAATTTCAGTTACGGTTTTTATCTGCTGCTGAGTTAAGGATAGAAGATGGAAATCACTGGGGGACTGCCACACAACTCCTGCTTTATTCAATGTCTTCCATGTTCTCTTTAGTGTAGTATAGTCATTGAATCACATTCCCTTTTGCACCTGATAGCCATGTTTGTCATCACTTATTAACAGACACTTCTTCAATGAAGGCATACAAATGGCTATCAGACACATGAAAAAATGTTCATCATCACTAGCCATCAGGGAGATTCAAATTAAAACCACATTGAGATACCACCTCACACCAGTTAGAATGGCCAAAATTAGCAAGACAGGAAACAACATGTGTTGGAGAGGATGTGGAGAAAGGGGAACCCTCTTACACTATTGGTGGGAATACAAGTTGGTGCAGCCTCTTTGGAAAACAGTGTGGAGATTCCTCAAGAAATTAAAAAATAGAGCTTCCCTATGACTCTGCAATTGCACTACTGGGTATTTACCACAAAGATACAGATGTGGTGAAAAGAAGGGCTATTTGTACCCCAATGTTTATAGCAGCAATGGTCACGGTCGCCAAACTGTGGAAAGAACCAAGATGCCCTTCAACGGATGAATGGATAAGGAAGATGTGGTCCATATATACTATGGATTATTATGCCTCCATCAGAAAGGATGAATATGCAAATTTTGTATCAACATGGATGGGACTGGAAGAGATTATGCTGAGTGAAATAAGTCAAGCAGAGAGAGTCAATTATCATGTAGTTTCACTTATTTGTGGAGCATAACAAATAACATGGAGGACATGGGGAGATGGAGAGGAGAAGGGAGCTGAGGGAAATTGGAAGCAGAGATGAACCATGAGATATTATGGACTCTGAAAAACAACGTGAGGGTTCTGAAGGTGCGGGAGGTGGGAGGTTGGGGGAGCCAGGTGGTGGGTATTAAGGAGGGCACGTATTGGGGGAGACAAGATGGTGGGGAACTAAGAGGAGGCTCTGGTTCAACCTGTTCCCTAACGGGAGCTGATTACCTACCAAGGAACTCCAATCATTCATGAAATCAGCCTGAGATCAGAATTCTACATGTCAGGATCTCTACGGGGGCAGAAGACGCCAGTGGGCAGTCTTTTTTATTTGTCTTGTATACTTCACAAACCTTACCTTGGGGCCCATTTGGGCTGAGCCTTCTCTTTTATCTTTCTTTCTTTTCTCTCTCTCTCTCTCTCTCTTTCTCTCTTTTTCTGCTTTCTCTCTTTCTTTTTTTCTTTCATTTGGGTGAGGACTCTTGATTGCTCAGAAGCATTCCAGGGTGCACCTTCACTGCACCAAAGTCGATACATCCAGCTACAACCATTCAGCCAACTCTCACCAAAATGACTAGGAGGAGGAATGCCCAACAGAAGAAAAATTCAGAGGATGGGCCCTCTGCGACAGAGCTAAAGGCTACCAACATAGACATTATGTCAGAAAGGGAATTCAGGCTAACAATTATCCAGGCAATAGCGAGGTTGGAGAAAGCCATGGATGACCAAATGGAATTGATTAGGACAGAACTGAGAGCCACCAGGGATGATGTTCACAATATTAGAGCAGAACTGAAAGCCACCGGGGATGATGTTCACAAGGCTCTCAATGAGTTCCAATCTAATCTAAATTCTCTAAAAGCTAGGGTAACTGAGACAGAAGATAGAATTAGTGATCTGGAGGACAAACAGATAGAGAGAAAGGATCAGGAGGAAGCCTGGAACAAACAGCTTAGAAGCCATGACAACAGAATCAGGGAAATAAATGATGCCATGAAACGTTCCAACGTCAGATTTATTTGATACCTGAAGGGGAAGAGAAAGAAAGAAGTCGAACACGTTCTTCATGAAAATTTTCCAAATATCGTAATGGAAACAGCGTTCATGTACTAGAGGCAGAACGGTCCCCACCCCAAGATTTTAGATTCTCGAAACACCTCAAGACACCTGATAGTAAGAATGAGTAATTATAATTCTAGAGAAACTCTCTTGAAGGCAGCTAGGACAAAGAACTTCCTTACGTACAGAGGAAAGCCCATTAGAATAACGTCAGACCTGTCCACAGCAACCTGGCAAGCCAGAAAGGGCTGGCAAGATATATTCAGGGCACTGAATGAGAAGAACATGCAGCCAAGAATACTTTATCCAGCAAGACTGACATTCAAAATGGATGGAGATATAAAGAGTTTCCAAGACCGTCATACCTTAAAAGAGTTTGCAAACACCAAGCCGACATTCCAGGAAATATTAAGGGGGGTTCTATAAAATAGGAAAAACCCCAAGAATATCATTGTAAAGAAATATAGAGACAATCTACAGAAAGAAAGCCTTCAAAGGTAACACAATGTCAATAAAAACGTGTCTATCAATAATCACTCTCAATGTGAATGGCCTAAATACTCCCATAAAATGACACAGGGTTGCAGATTGGATAAAACGACAGGACCCATCCAAATGTTGTCTACAGGAGACCCATTTTGAACCTAAGGATACACCCAGATTGAAAGTGAAGGGATGGAGAAACATCTTTCATGCCAACGGGCCTCAAAAGAAGGCTGGGGTAGTGATTCTCATATCAGATAAATTACATTTTAAACTTAAGACTGTAGTCAGAGATACAGAAGGACACTACATCATCTTGAAGGGTCTATCCACCAAGATGATCTAACAATTGTAAATATCTATGCCCCCAATATGGGAGCAGCCAATTACATAAGAAAACTATTAATCAAGATAAAGAGTCATATTGATATGAATACATTGATAGTAGGAGATCTTAACATGCCTCTCTCAGTAATAGACAGATCATCCATGCAGAAAATCAATAAAGAAACAAAAGC
>PISX010014813.1:0-51752 GCA_004024625.1 Mellivora capensis
GGAGGGAGACAAACCATAAGTGACTCTTAATCTCACAAAACAAACTGAGGGTTGCTGGGGGGAGGGGGTCGGGAAAGGGGGGTGGGGTAATGGACATTGGGGAGGGTATGTGCTATGGTTAGTGCTGTGAAGTGTGTAAACCTGGCGATTCACAGACATGTACCCCTGGGGATAAAAATATGTTTATAAAAAAAAAAAGTCATATAAATGGTTGGAAAGCCCTGAGATGAAATTGTCATAAAATAGCACCCATTTGTTGTATAGTTAGTGTTATTAATAATACAGTGGACTATAGATTGGTTCAGATACACACACACACACACATCATAAAAAATAATAATAATAAATAAATAAATAATAAAATAAAATAAAATCGGTGGAGAAAAGATGGACTACTCCATAAACAATGCCGTGACAACTAGCTAACTATTTGAAAAATCTGAAACAATTAAAATAAATTGTAGATGAATCAAATATGAAAATGTGAAAAATAGGACTCCTGAGGGGCCCAGTTGGTTAAGCCACTGCCTTCAGCTCAGATCATGACCCTGGAGTTCCAGGATCGAGTCCCATATTGGACTCCCTGATCAGAGGGGAGTCTGTTTCTCCCTCTTTTCTCCCTCTGACCCTCCCCCTTCTCATGCTCTCTCTCTCTCTCATTCTCTTTCTCTTTTAAATAAATAAATAAAATCTTTTTTTTTTTAATGTGAAAAGTAAAACAATGAAAATGTGTTGGTTTTGCCTGTGTAGTATATATTTATCCTTTTGTTAATAAGGCTGAGGATTTTGGTTGGGGGGGGTGCCGGGGGAAGAACCATTCATCTGCAATTTTCAATCTATTTGAGTGGGGTTTAAGTAAAAAGATAAAAATATATTAACTCTCCCTAGAAACTAAGTAATACGATAAAAACAATGAGATATCACTTGTTGACCATCCTATTGGCAAAATAAAAATGTTTCTTGGTAGTATCTGCTCTTGGTTTTAGAGTACAGAGGCTAGACCCTCTCAGAGTACACATGGGAGGAAACATTGTAAATGTGTATACCCTTCATCCAGCAATTCAACTTTTGGTAATATGATACAAGCTTACCAGGGGCCACAACCACAGAGAGGTACACACAAAGATTTAATTGGTAATATTTTTGTTTCCCTGGTGAAAAACTATAAACAAACTAAATAAATGTCTTTCAAGAAGATAATGTATCAGGGATGCCTGGGTGGCTCAGTTGGTTACGCCGCTGCCTTTGGCTCAGGTCATGATCCCAGGGTCCTGGGATCGAGAGCCGCATCGGGCTCCTTGCTCAGCAGGGAGCCTGCTTCTCTCGGGGCCTCTGCCTGCCTCTCTGCCTGCTTGTGTATACTCTCTCTCTCTTTCTGGCAAATAAATAAAATCTTAAAAAAAAAAAAAGAACATAATATATCTATCCATATGCTGATGTTAGAGATTTCCGTGACCCTTCATCCTCAGTAGTATGGCTCTTATTAAACACAGACACACAAAGAGAAAATAAGTGTTGACAAGGATGTGGAGAAACTGGGACTTTACTATGTACTGTTGGTGGAAATGGAAAATGCTAAGGCATAGAACTACCACACAATCCAGCATTTCCACTTCCGCTTTGAGTCTATACGCACAAGAACCAAAAGCAGGGACCCCAACAGATATTTGTATGTCACATTCCTGAGAGCATTTTTCACAATGGTCAAAAGATAGAAGCTTCTTGAATGCCCATCAGTAGATAGAGAGATAAGCAAAATGTGATGTATGCGTACAGTGGAGTATGACTCAGACTTTAAAGGGGATATTCTGACACAGGTACAACACAGATGAACCTTGAAGACATTATGCTAACTGCAAGAAACCCAGTCCCAAATGGACAGCCTTTGTATGATGGCACTTATAGGAGGTATTTAGAATAGTCAAGTTCATAAGCACAGAACATAGAATGGTGGTTTGCCCAGGGCTGGGGGAAGAGAGTGAGGAGTTATTGTTTAATGGGTAGCATTTCAGTTTGGCTAGAAGAAAAGAGTTCCGGAGATGGATGGCGCCGATGGTTGCAGAACCGTGTAAATGTGCTTAATGCCACAGAACTGTACCCTTAAAAACGACTTAGAAGGCAGATTTTATGTTGTGACTATTTCATTGAGTAAAAATTTTTTTCTGGGAATAAAAAGAGAAGTTTTTGCTCATTTATTTTGATTTCCTCAGGATTTCTCTTTCTCGTTGTCTGGGAAATTTGCTTATACGATGAGTCATTCAAGAACAGTTGTGAAACACAAATTTGGGGGAGAATAAATGGGAAAGCTTCCTAGAGGTCATTCTTTATGGTCGCATTTATAGTTTGTGATCCTCAATCATTTTCATTTGTAATCATTGTTTATAAAATAGGAAGAGTCAAAAAAAAGGGGGGGTGGAGAGCAAAGGCTTTTAAAATATCAAAGGACATCCTTACCCCGGGTCAATCACAAATGCAATTATGAAAAAAATCAGGTGGTGACATCATATCTTAGTTTACAAATCACTTCTTTGTGGGGTAATTTTCCATATTGGAATTTTGTTTCACATTTTCTCAGCAGTTCCACTTCATTCCCAGAAGCTAGTTGCTCATGAAGAAACCAGTGGCCCGATCATGCATGCCAGGGACCCAAAATCTGAAAGGATTCACTTGGCTAGCCAAGAACACTTACCTAGAGGCGATCTGATTTCTTTCTCAGGGCTGAAACAAAGCAGTGAAATATTTCCACTCAAAATAGAAAATGCAATCTAAAAGAAATCCTGTTCCTTTTCTTTTAAAATAAGAACACAAGCAGAAACAGGTTGTGGAACTGTGGATTGCCTGACATTGGTTTAAGACAGGAACTATAGCATGTATTTAAAAAAAAAACAACAAAAAAAACTTCACTGGCACTAGGACCATATGACAAATACTTCATCTAAAAACTGTATCTAGTGCAGCTGCTTAGTATAGAACACGATCAGGATAGAAGAGGAAATATGGCCAACTTCTTGTTGGAAAATCAAAACACCCAGCCATCTGAAAGCAGATCAAATACTTTCCCTTAATGTCCATTTAAATATGTACTAAGGTCTTTAGACACAAAAGCACCATTGTAAACACAGGAGAGGACCATATGTAATCTGATCCAAGAAGCTAGCTGACTTTGTAAAGGTCCCTATTTGCAACCGAACTCAGCAAAGCTGTTCACAAGCAATACCGGAAGAACAGGAAAACTCCAGGTACTAAAACCGGTTAAGATCGTCTGCTCTCTGTGCTCCGCGTTCTCATTCGAAGTCCGTCTTCCTGAGGATGTGACACCACCTGTTGCAGAGGTTCATGGAGACTAGTTTTGGTGATTGCGTGCCAAAGCTGTTTGACTCTGTTTGCTTAACTCCGGTATTTGGTGAGAGATTTCCTGAATAAGTTAAAGGTACAGGACACATTCACATTGCTGAAAGCCTCAAACTATTTTCAGATATGACCCCCAAATACTACATCACAGAAGTACTAGCAGAGGTCTGCCCTGCTCTTGTTCTTGTAGGTGGTGATAAGTTACTCATTCTAGTCATTCCACTGTCCATGAGCATGTATTTAGAAGTGGAGTAGCACCCTGAATCTAATCAATTGCCAGTCCTTGCTAAGAAACCTCCAAGATCCATCCAACAGCAATCTGGAGACTTGGCGAAGGCAATGCCAATAAATCAGTTGACTAAAATAATCAGTTCTTGCTATCTAGTACAGCTGAAAATGGATGTACCTTCATGACCCAGCAACTCCATAAGTTGATATAAACTCTGAAAAAAAAAATGCACGAGGAAACATATTCTAGAATGTTCACTGCAACACTCTTCGAGGTAGCATAGTTGGGAAAATCCTAGAAGTCCATCAGCAAGAAAAAAAATGCATAAATTGCATGTAATTATATAATCGAATACTCGTAGAAGTTAACACAATGACTCTTTTTGCTAACTTAGCTCTTCAACATATAATTTTAGTGTATAAAAGCAAGTTGCAGAGTATTTCAGTCAGTATACTACCATATATAAATTCTAAGACATGGACAAAACAATGAAAATTTAGAAATAAACTTAAGTGTTCCTAAAGAGGGGATTGGATAAATTAAAATAATATATTCATACAATAAAAGATTTTTTAAATGATAGTGTAAATCTCTATTGTTAACACTGAAAAAGGTCAGCGATATTGATGTTATTTCCTTCATTTTCCTAAGGGAAAAAGCAACATGTACATGATGAGCTGATTTTTATTTCAGAGAAAGTGTGCGTGTATACATAAAAATTAACTCTGGGTGTTTCTGGAAAGCAGGATACCTGATAGGCTATATCTTCTTTATACTTTCCACATTTTTCTGATTTTTTTTTTTTTGCAACTAGTAGTATTACTTTTACAATCAGAAAAAAAATTTTTTTCTACAAAAAAGAAAGAACAAAAACCCAACGTGGCAAATTTTATTTCTGAAGATGGCTGCACTGATGTACATTTCCTCCCATATGTTTTTATTACAGAAGGACATTGACACTGCTCCGTAGAGAAGTAGGAACCTCTGTTCCTGCTCCTTGAATATGGGCCAGGCTTTGTGACTTGCTTCCAATGAATGGAACGCAAAGAGACTGCATTATTTCCAAAGGTAGTTCTTCAGAGATGATATAGCTTCTGCCTGGTTTGTTCTCTCTTCCTCATTCTCTCTCTCTCTCACTCCTCCCCCACCCCCTGGGAACCTAGCCACCGTGTCATGAATTAGCCCAGGCCACATGGAGAGGTTTCACAGAGATGTTCTGGCCACCAGCCCAGCGAAGGGCTCAGCCAAGAGCCAGCATCAGTCACCAAACATGGGGGTGACCCCACCCCAGCTTTGACTCTTCCAGCCAAGGCCCCAGACACCTCTGTGCCTTGCTCAGAATCTGTGAGCATAATAAACAGTTGTTTTGTGCCGTGTATTTTGGCATAATTTGCTACACAGTCCTAGAAACGGGAACAAACACAGCAAGCAATATTACAGATTGTTTAAGGCTGCGTATGTGGTGAAGAGCAAATCAATGGACCAAAATAACCAGTTCTTGCTCTTTAATATGGCTGGAAATGAGCATATCCCCAAGACCCGGCAACTCCATGTCTACATATAAACCCTAAAAAAGTAAATGAACAATGAGAAATATATGAGGAGGTTCATTGCAACACTGCATTAGGATTATCTGAAAAAACCTAAAAGTCCATCAACAAGAAATTAGATACATAAATTGTGATGTAATTGTGTAACAGAATACTCATGGAAGGTAAAATAAATGAATCATATATGAATTCAGCATGGATTAGAATTACCAAATTCTTTATAATAACTGCTTCTAGGGGCATGGGAGGAGAATGGGACCAGAGAGAGAGAGGGCCCCATGGGACTTCACTGATGTGTGGTATTTTTTCTTTATTCAGCAATTTTTTTTTAATTTAAATTCACTTAATTAACATATAATGTATTATTGCTTTCAGGCGTACACATCTGTGGTTCATCAGTCTTATATAAGACCCAGTGCTCATTACATCACATGCTCTCCCTAATGTCCATCACCCAGTTAACCTATCCCCCCATCCACCTCCCCTCCAGCAACCCTCAGTTTGTTTCCTATGATTAAGAGTCTCTTATGGTTCATCTTCCTCTCTGGTTTCATCTTGTTTCATTTTTTTTCCTCTCTTCCCCTATGATCCTCTGCCTTGTTTCTTAAATTCCACATATCAGTGAAATCATATAATTGTCTTTCTCTGACTGACTTATTTCACTTAGCATAATACACTCTAGCTCCATCCGTGTCATTGCAAATGGCAGGATTTCTTTTTGTTTTTTGACGGTGGCATAATATTCCATTGTATATATATACCACAACTTCTTTATCCATTCATCTATCAATGTGTTTGGTATTTTTAATAATGAAGGGTAAAAAGAAAAACAAATTTTAAAAAATATTGATTTGAAGCACATAAGACAAACACTAACATTTATTTATTCTGATTATGAAAGCTCTTAAGCATCTGCCTTGGGCTCAGATCATGATCTCAGGGTCCTGGGATAGGGCCCACATTGGGCTCCCTGTTCAGCGTGAAGCCTGCTTCTCCTCTCCCGCTCCCCCTGCATGTGTTCCCTCTCTCTCTCTCTGTGTCTCTCTGTCAAATAAATATAAAATCTTTTTAAAAAAATTTTTTTTAATGAAAGCTCAAGTGATCATAATTGCCCATGTATTTCCCTGTATTCATTTTCTCTCCACCACACCAAAAATAAATCTAGTATTTAAATTTTAGGGGTTTTAGGGGCACCTGGGTGGCTCAGTGGGTTAGGCCTCTGCCTTCAGCTCGCGTCATGATCTCAGGGTCCTGGGATCGAGCCCTGCATCAGTCTCTCTACTCAGCAGGAATCCTGCTTCCCCCCTCTCTCTGCCTGCCTCTCTGCCTACTTGTGATCTCTCTCTGTCAAATAAATAAACAAAATAGTTAATAAATAAATAAATAAATAAATAAATAAATTTTAGGGGTTTTTTGGGGGGTTAGTGTTTTGTTTTGTTTTGTTGGTTATTGTTTCCCTTTCTGTTGGAAACAACAAATCCCCTTATTAAACATTCTTCCAGGGCTCCTGGGTGGCTCAGTCAGTTAAGCACCTTTGGCTTGGGTCGTCATCTCAGATTCCTGGGATGGAGGCCCATGTTGGGCTCCCTGCTCAGCAAGGAATCTGCTTCTCTCTCTGCCCCTCTCCTCCAACTTGCGCTCTCTCTAGCTCTCTCTCTCAAATATTTTTAAAAAATAAAAAATTCCTCCACACAAAACTAATCATTTAAGGCTCCAACTTAAAATCCTTGACAATTTCTTCTTATAACTGGAAGGGGGTTGGCTAGGAAAGTTACTTTAAGAACTCAATAGGGAGGGACCCCTGGCTGGCTCAGTCAGTGGAGCACACAACTCTTGATCTTGGGGTTATAAGTTCAAGCCCCATGTTGAGTGTAGAGATTACTTAAAAATAAAATTTAAAAAAAAAGTTCAGTCAAGGCACAAATTGATGCTATAATTATTTGTAAGACCTTTCTGGGTAAAAGGAAATCAAATTAACCTAAAAGAAACTAAGCTTTTAAGTGAATTAAGCTAAAATTCCTCCATGATAAATTGAAAGCCTGCTTCTCTGGTCCATATTCTATACGGGGAACCAGTGAGTTTTAGGACAGGTTATTTCAGTGTAGACTATGGTTTTGTGGATATCATACTGGGGAGAAATCCACCAGGCATTTCATTAGGTAGTCTGTCCCACTCCCAATCTAACTCTGGGCCTGTACTGTCCATGGGCTACACTAAGTTGTGGTGACTCTGTACAGGGTACTGAGGCTTGCTGGGAGCCTGTCCCCAAATGTGTCCTCCATTCAGGACCATGGAGCCATTCTACAGATCAAGGGAAGAACCCTATAGGATATGGTGAGAGGGGAAGCTAGGATGTCATGGAGGGGCCCCTACGTTTTATCTTTGCCTTCGACCTACTATCTGAACCAAATGCACGATTCCCTGTCACAAGCAGGGCCCTGAAAACATATGGCACACCAAAAGGGGGGAACTGAAGTGAACCTCATGGAGGAAAGATCTGCAAAAACATTGGCAGGGTCAAGGGAACCAAAGAAGGAAGGTGGAGCACACAATCCAGCAACAATGAGAAGGTCTGACCTCCATCAGGCTCCAGGTGTCACTGGAGCAGGGAGAGGCTATGCCACAGAAGACAGGCACACACACACCTCCAGGGACTGCACACAGAGGGAGGCCACTACCATACAAAAGCCTGCGATCTGAGGAGGTCAATACCTCAACCTTCTCCTCCCACCCTCCATTCTCCCGCCAGGGCCTCCCAGTAATTTCCCCAGCCAGTAGCCTGAGGTCAAGGGCATCAGAGGATGGCAGGACACAGAGCAGGGCAGAAAAAAGCAGAGAAGGAATTCAGGGGCTAACTAGAAGATTAACCGTCACATTTCCCCCTTAGAGAAAAGAGAAAGATGAAGTTATCCATTCTCTATGCTAATGGCAGTTGGATTGCCCAAAAAAGTGCAAGTGGCAGAGAACATGGGTGAAGATCAAATATTAAAACCCCTAAACTTCAGGTTTTGCAGATGCTAACAGGTACAGAACAGCTCATGTCTAGGAATCCCTGGTTACTTAGAGAAACATCTGAAATCATGTTTGAAGTAGACTGTAAGTTAAATCACTTAATGTTTGGGCATTCTAAGGTTCGTGAGTCTATTGATTATTTTCTGTGTTGATATATGATAGATAGACGCATAGATACACAGAGATAAAGACATTAGAACATATATACAGATATATAGAATGTATCCTACAAATAGGGAACATATAAGATTATATATTTTATATATATATATGGAGAAAACATATCTATGTATGTATGTGTGTTTATGTATATGTACATGTATATATATATATATATTTCTATAGATCAAAATTTTAATGGCTATAGATGAGTGATTGGTAACTTCTATGTCACAAAATTTCCAAGCTAATATTACTGCATGCTGGTGGAAATGGAAATTGATATGACCTTTGTAACAGACATTGAGGCAATATATTATCAAAAGCCCTAAAAACGGGCACAGTAAAATTTTTTAAAATTGATAATGTCTATGGCAAGTACTCTTACAGGCTGCAAAAGGAAATATAACTTTGTACAGCTTCTTTGGATGTCAATTTGGCAGTATCTCCTAAAATTTTTCATGCACATATACTTTAAACTATTAATTTCATGCTTAAGGAAATGAATGTGTACACAAAATACATGCATATGAAGAATGCTTATTACACTGTTGCTTGTAATAGCACCAAACACCCGTGTCTGTACATACATATGTATATGCATATAGAGAGACATACAGAAATATATCTGAAAATCATTTAAATATCCATTACTCAAAGAATGACTGAAAACCTGATCCCATGTCAGGGATCACCATCCATTCACTTGTGCACCCTGAAAACCTGGGAGACAATCAGCACGCCTCAGTGTCTAGAAGAGAGAGGGGCTGGCATAGAGTCCTTGATCAATAAATATTTTTTAATGACTCCTTCTCCCTCACAAAGACTCTCCAATCCATTACCAAGGTGTGTTGATTTTATTTTCTAAATACCTCTCACATCCATCCACTTCTCATCTCTGCTGCTAGGAGTGGCAGCTGGCTTTCACCTGGATTGTAAAACAGCCTTCTCTTTGGTGTCTCTGCCTCTACTCTGGTCACCTTCCAATCAATCCTCAGCCATCTTTCCAAAATAAAGATCTGATTGTATCACCCCGCCCCCAGTCCTTCAGTGATTTTCCATTTGTGTTTGTTTGCTAGGGTTAACGTAAGAAAATCCCACAGGCTGAGTGGCTTAAACAACAGAAATGATTTTTTTTTTTTTTTTTTTTTTTGGCCGTTCTGGAGGCTAGAAGTCCAAGATCAAGGTATTGACAGGGTTGACTGCTTCTAAGACCTCTCCCACCTCATAGATGGCTCCCTTCTCTCCGTCCTCACATGGCACTCCCCCTGTGAATGTCTCTGTCCTAATCTCTTATAAGGACACCAGTGCTATTGAATTAGGGTCTACCCAAATGACTTCATTGTATCTTAACTACCTCTTCAAAGGCCCTATCTCCAAATACAGTCATATTCTGGTTTCCTAGAGACTGGGACTTGAACATACGAATTTGCAGGATACACAAGTCAGCCCATTACACCATTGCCCTTGGGATAAAACTGGAACTGTGCCCATGCCTGTGCTGGAGATCTCTCCTTTGTCCCTTCATTTCCATGATTCATTGGGCCTCATGCTGTCTGCTATGTTCCTGGAGGCTGAGCTGTGTGGACAGCATGGGCTCCTGGGTTCTCCGGCTTCCAGAAGGCCTTGGCAAAGGGGAGGCACTTCCCCCTGGCTTCCTCTCTGCCAGGTCACCTCAGGTTAGCTGTGTCCTTCTCCTGAAAGCTACAGCTCCCACCCACGAGACTTCTCCACACAGTGACCAAATGGATTCCAGTACCTGTTCCTTCAAACATGGGGGTTAAAGGCTCCTTGCTGGTGCTAGCCCCAGGATGATGTTGATTCCTATTGGTCTTTACTAAACCCTGCCCACATCTTTGTAAAGCCTCTTCATTACTGTCCTCAGATTACCCAATTGGATGTGTCATCTGCTTCCTGCCACACCCCTAATACAACATTTGCAAAATCCTTTATGGTCTGACCCTTGCAAAGCTCTCCGCCCTCTTCCTGCTCCTCTCTCCTTCTCACTTTTTCTGCTACAACCATCTAGACTTCTTTCAATTCTGCAGATAGGTCCACCAACTTGAAATATTAACAAGCCTATGTTCCTGTTATTTTAAAAACATTTAAAATTATGGGGCACCTGGGTGTCTCAGTCAGTTGGGCGTCTGCTTTAGTTCAGGTCACGATCCCAGGGTCCTGGGATGGAGCCCCAAGTCCCTGCTTCTCCCTCTTCCTCTCTCTTCCCCATCAATTTCTCTCTCTCTCTCTCTCTCTCAAATGAATAAAATCCTTTTTTTTTTTTTTAAGATTTTATTTATTTATTTATTTGACAGACAGAGATCACAAGTAAGCAAGAGAGGCAGGCAGGGAGAGAGAGGAGGAAGCAGGCTCTCCGCGGAGCAGAGAGCCCAATGTGGGGCTCGATCCCAGGACCCTGGGATCATGACCTGAGCCGAAGGCAGAGGTTTTAACCCACTGAGCCACCCAGGCACCCCTGAATAAAATCCTTTTTTAAAAACTATTTAAAATTACATGAAAAATGTATGTAACATTTTGTCTTATATCAAGTCCCCAGAGAAGCAGATGCTGAGAGGAGATCTGTGTGCAGGAAATTTATTGGGGAATGTGTAGTGATCAACACTTGTGAGGGGGTGAGGGAAGCTGGACTGGGCAGAGGGAGCCATGGGGCTGGGACACACTGCAAATGCAGGCCTTACCTGATCCTTTGGGAGCTGGAGCTGAGACACCCTTCTAAATGGATTGGGACTGAGACCAGAAGATAGACTTTTGGACCTCCACACCCACAATCACTGGAAGTGAGCTGACCCTGGTGGGGGACATAACCTTAGGCAAGGCAACTTCCTTCAGCCAATACTGGTCACAGGAAGAGACTCAGTTGTGAGCTGTCAATCGTCAAGACCCTCTGAAGCAGGGAAATAGTCCCCAGGTCCCGAAGGGAGGATCTAGGTGGCATACCACAATATCCACCAAGAAATCCTACTCCTGAGAATTCATTAAAAGGAAATACAGGTCTTGGGGTGCCTGGGCGGCTCAGTGGGTTAAAGCCTCTGCCTTCGGCTCAGGTCATGATCCCAGGGTCCTGGGATCGAGCCCCACATTGGGCTCTCTGCTCCGCGGAGAGCCTGCTTCCTCCTCTCTCTCTACTTGTGACCTCTGTCTGTCAAATAAATAAATAAAATCTTTAAAAAAAAAAAAGGAAATACAGGTCTAAGCAAAGAGCTAGGTACAAAGATGTTTATTAAAATATTATTTATTTATAATCTGGAGCAGATTAGATACAATCTACAATATCCAATGATAGTATGTTAACTGACTGGAATTTAAATAAAAATTTGGGGAAAGCAAAAATATCCAATAATAGGAAACTACTTAAAAACTGTGTTGCTGGGGCGCCTGGGTGGCTCAGTGGGTTAAAGCCTCTGCCTTTGGCTCAGGTCATGATCCTGGGGTCCTGGGATCGAGCCCCGCATCAGGCTCTCTGCTCAGCGAGGAGCCTGTTTCCTCCTCTCTCTCTGCCTACCTCTCTGCCTACTTGTGATCTCTATCAAATAAATAAATAAAATCTTAAAAAAAAAAAAAAAACTGTGTTGCTAAAGTGATTAATCATTTGATACATTAAACTTCCCTGGTGGTCTAGTGGTTAGGATTCGGTACTCTGATGTGATATATCATTAATTGAAACAGCAGGTTATAAAACAACTTTGTTGAACTACATATGCTTTCATGTACATATATCTGTATAGACGAATAGGGGAAAGAGACTGGAGACGATATCAAAATGCAAATTGTAGGGGCACCTGGGTGGCTCAGCTGGTTAAGCATACAACTCTTGGTTTCAGCTCAGGTCATGAGCTCATGGTTGTGGGACTGAGCCCCACACTGGGCTCTGCACTCAGCATGGAGTCTGCTTCAGATTCTGTCTCCTTCTCCCTCTCACTCACTCACTCTCTCTCTATCTCAAATAAATAAATAAATAAAATCTTTTTTTTTTAATGCAAATTGTAGTCATTGCCAGTGGTAGGATGACTTGTATTTCTTTTTTTCGTGTGTTTAGCAATGAACATATATTGCTTACATAATTAGAAGAAACAATAAATTTGGGGATTTAAAAGATTATTGTTGTTGTAAGGGCATAGAAGAATAATTGTTTAAATGTGTTTTGCCTTGTAATTTTTTGCTTAATTAAAATTTAAATGGAAGCCCCCAAAGGGAACCATCGCCATGGAATTCTTCTACTTGCGAGAGGGGAGGATGGGGAGAGGCAGGAAAGAGCTGTGGGGCACAGTCTGTTTATTTGTCTCCTTCACCATCTACCCCATCCCCATATGCCTTTGTTGGGTCCCTTCCTATCCTCCTTGAAAATCACAGATCTCTGTGGCCTGTATCATGGATTCATCTGTTTGTCCAACATCCTAGTTGGATATGCCATGGCTGCTATCCAGCCCTGAGCAGTCTCCTTAATTTTCATGACATGATGTCTGCTTTACTGTATGTTTAAATATAAAAACATATGCATTTGCTCTTAAATAGCAAAAGGAAGAGCCATACTTCATGATCCCACCAGAGATGATAATCCCAGACTCTCAAAGAGACAATGATAGAGCAGCGGGCTGAAAGTAAGAGGCCACATGACCTGGGTCTGATACCAGCCTATTACACGGTGACCTTGAGCAAGCTACCGAACACCTTTCCATTTTGGTTTCCTCATCTGTAAAAGGTGATGATGATGGTGGCAGCACTGACCACATAGAAATGCTTCAAGTATTAAATAGAGGGATATATGTAAAAACATGTAGAGTGACTGGTACATGGCATTGGCTATTATTTTCTGCTCAATCCGTATCAAAAGTTCAGTTACAAGAAATAATATTCATGGAGAATGTCGTCTGTAGATTCCTCTAAACATTCAGAGGTTCTTTTCCTTACAAATACTCAATTGTAGAGCTGCATATTTGGTCAACACCATTTTAGCTCTGATAAAACTGCAGTTGACCCTTGAGCAACACAGTTTTGGACTATGGGACCACTTAGACCCAGATTTTTTTTTAAATAAATGCAGTATGGAAAATGTATTTTCTTTTCCTTATGAGTTTGGGGTTTTTGTTTTGTTTCGTTTAGGTAGAATTATTTCTTTATTAAAACAATAAAGAAATGTTTTAATTAAAAAGATTAAAGAGTTTGGGTTTTTTAATATTTATCTATTTATTAGACAGAGACAGAATTAGAGAGGGAACGCAAACAGGGGAGGTGGGAGAGAGAGCAGCAGTCTTCCCGCCAAGCAGGGAGCCTGATGTGGGGCTCCATCCCAGGACCCTGGGATCATGACCTGAGCCAAAAGCAGACGCTTAATGACTGAGCCACCCAGGCACCCCTCCTTATGAGTTTTTAAAGAACATTTTCTTTTCTATAGCTTACTTACGGTGAGAGTACAGAATATAATACATATAACATACAAAATATGTGTTAATCGACCATTTTTTGTTATCAGTAAGGCTTCTGGTCAAAACTAGGTTAATAGTTGGAAGACTTTTTTTTGCAAATTTAATTCAGTTTATTATATATGTTTTATTGAAGTATAGTCAGCATACAATGTTACATTAATTTCAGGTGTACAACCTAGTGATTTGACAAGTTAATGCATTACGCTGTGCTCCCCACAAGTATAGCTACCATCTGTCCCCACACAATGCTATTACAATACCGTTGACTATGCTCTCCACGCTGTACCTTTTATCCCAATGACGTAGTCCATAGCTGGAAGCCTGGATCTCCCACTCCCCTTCACCCATTTCGCACATCCGCCTCCACACCTTTCCCTCTGGCAACCATTGGTTTTTTCTCTGTATTTATGGGTCTGGTAGTTATGTTTTGGAGGGGAGTCAAAAGTTATACACAGATTTTCAACTGCGTGGGGGGATGGGAGCCCTTAATCCCCTTGTTGTTCAAAGTCAGCTGTCCTGCTCAATTATGCTTTGTTATGTCACTTGTCTTGAAGAAAATGTTAAGAAATAGACTTAAGAAACTGTTCTGCTCATCACAAGGATGCTGTTAATGATGCTGACCACATTCACCTTGAAGTCCCTTCCTAAGGACCCATACAAAAAGCTTTCCTCAGACCTCAGGCCTTGTTTACTTACGCACGTGTTTTAAATGCACAAGCAATTTAACTTCTGTTTCGAGTCATGGTCCCTTCCTTCAATTGGCTATAGGAACTATTCAGAACCTCATGACAAGCATTCTTGAATCCTATCCATGAACTCATGGTTTTTTCCTACCCCTATTTATTCTCTACCTCAAATTCCTCATGTATTTGTAACCCAGTATATAATGCATAATTCTATAACCTGACTCAAATCTTTTATTAGAATGAGACAGAATAAATAAGCAAATACACAACTAATAACTGTGTACTGATAAACACGTCGTTAATGATGAGGCTACAAAGGGAAACTGCTTCCTGATCGCATTCACACCCAAGTCTCAACCAGAGTTGTGTCACTGGTTGTATTTCACAAGCTTCGTGGAACAGTTCAAGGTTGTTGCAATCTCATTTAAGATAAAAAAGAACTAGGGACGCCTGGGTGGCTCAGTTGGTTAAGCGGCTGCCTTCGGCTCAGGTCATGATCCCAGCGATCGAGTCCCGCATCGGGCTCCTTGCTCACCGGGGAGCCTGCTTCTCCCTCTGCCTCTGCCTGCCACTCTGTCTGCCTGTGCTCGCTCCCTCGCTCTCTCTCTCGCCCTCTCTCTCTGACAAATAAATAAGTAAAATCTTTAAAAAAAAAAGATAAAAAATAACTATCAGTTAGGTTATACTAATCGATCATTAAGAGAAACCTTTTCAGAGTCTTCATAAATTGTGGTAGGGTGCAAAATGACAAATGAATAACAGAACAAATGTATGTGAATGCCCAGTGTCTTCTAGAGTAACAACAATGAACTTGCATAAATTGTTGTAGGCTCAGCATGAAGTATTGAGCTGAATTTCTCATGAATGGGAGAGCAAGCTCACAAAAGCTCACAGGAAAAAAAAATAAGAATAACATTCTGAATCATAGAATGTTTTAAGTTGGGTGGAATCTTAGTATTCTAAAACTGTAAAGTGGGTACCTGCGTGGCTCTGTCGCTTAAGGGTGTGCCTTCCGCTCAGGTCTCGATCCGGGGGGTCCTCGGGTCCAGCCCCCTGTTGCGCTTCCGGCTCAGCGGGAGTCAGCTTCTCTGCCCCGCCCCTGGCTCCAGCGCGCATGCGCTCGCTCGCTCTCAAATAAAAATCGTAAAAACAAATAAATAAATAAAACTGTAAAGTACTTCTGAAAAGTCCAATCCTCTTGAAACCCACAGAGGCTTACAGGGGCCCTGAAGCAAGTTTTCATATGCAGGACTGGGCTCTGGATCTGCTGATGACAGTGTTTCAGGCACTAGACATGAGACCCAGATGATTCTAGCATAAATCCACGTGTCCTTTTGTATTTCTGTAGAAACCCAAATGATAGGCTAGTGGAAAGTCACCCTACTTGACTCCAGGCACAGCCCCCATGTGAACACCTTTGCTACAGGCACAACTTCAAGCTCCTGGTCAGGACGGGTCTGACTCCAGCCCCTGCCACCCATGGGTCTAAGAAACTAGAGCCGCTTCAACCCACTCTCAGGCCTGTGCTTCCCAACTAGGCTGCACTTTAGAATCACCTGCGGACCTTTTAAAAAGTACTGATAAAAAAAAAAAAAAGTAATGATGACCGAACTCCACCCAGACCAATTAAATCAGAATCTTCTAGGTAGGTAGAGGGGGCAGACATCACTATTTTTTAAAAAAAGATTTAATTTTTAAGTCATTCCTACATCCAACGTGGGACTTGAATTCACAACTCTGAGATCAAGAGTTGCATGCTCTACCGGACTGAGCCAGCCAGGTGCCCCCAGACATTATTTTTTGAAAAGCTTCACACATGGGGCGCCTGGGTGGCTCAATGGGTTAAGCCTCTGCCTTCAGCTCAGGTCATGATCTCAGGGTCCTGGGATGGAGCCCAGCATCAGGCTCTCTGCTCTCTGCTCTGGGAGAGCCTGCTTCCCTTCCTCTCTCCCTTCCTGCCTCTCTGCCCACTTGTGATCTCTGTCAAATAAATAAAATCTTTAAAAAAAAAAAAAGCTTCACACATGATTCTAATATGCAGTCCGAGTTGAGAACCATTATCATAGTTAGATAAGCAGCGTGCTTATCTGATGAAAACCAAGCAGCCCCGAAACCAGCCTATTTAGAAATAGTCCTAACCACCTTCTCATGCTTCCCCCATGACCTAATATAGTATCAAAGGTCTGTCCCTCCCCCAATTACCCTGGTACTAAGGTATTTCTGCTGGCTCTTTTCCCTACTCAACATTAATTGAGCACCTACTCTCAGTCATACATTAGGCATCCAGAAATGATTATGGCACTGTTCTTGCCTTCAAAGACCTCACAGACAGGTCAATATGATGTTCATATATTAACAGAAAAGAATGCTGGTCATTGTTTATCAAATATGAACTAGCAATGTACCAGACTCAGCTCTAAGGCTTTGCATGTTAACTCACTTAATTCTCCCAACAACCTGATGAGATAGGTACAGTTACTCACAAGCCCATTTACAGACAAGACTCCCAGGCCACAGAGAATGCCTGTAATTAACTAAGCTCTTCAGCTAGTCATAGAGAGGCCTGGAGGCAAACTGAGGCAGCCTGGCTTAAGCATCCAGACCTTTAACCGCCATGCTGAGTTGGATGTGTGGATGCATTCACAAAAGACATTGACATTGTTAATTCAGAAAACATTGAGCAATCTAGTGTGATTAAAAAGTTGAATTGGGGGGGCAGCTGGGTGGCTCAGTAGGTTAAAGCCTCTCCCTTCAGCTCAGGTCATGATCCCAGGGTCCTGGGATCGAGCCCCACATCGGGCTCTCTGCTCAGTGGGGAGCCTGTGTCCTCCCCCCTCTCTGTCTGCCTCTCTGCCTACTTGTGATCTCTCTCAAATAAATAAATAAAATCTTAAAAAAAAAAAAAGTTGAATTGGGGCCAGACTGTGAAAAACCTATGGACCATGAATTGGAGGGGCGGGGGCGGGGTTCTATTTTACCTTCTATAGGCAAACTTGTAAAGTGAGGAACACAATGATCAGATCCGCATTTCAGAGAAGAGGCATGGGGTGGAAAGGCTAAGAGGGAAGGACAGGAAGGCAGAGCTTCAACAGATGATGCAAGGCAGAAGAAGGCAGGGGGAGGGAAAAGAGAGGTGGGTCGCCTAGACATTTCTGACTTAGAAGTGACAGGATTTGGGGCTGATTGGAGGTGGGGAGAGAGGAAATTTCTCTCCAAGGCTTGTAACGAGAGAGACTTGGCAGGCAGGTGTTCTGAATAGAAAAGCAGCAGGTCTGCGGAGGGAAGGTAATGAGTTCGACCTTGGACATGTGCGGGTTCTTCACACCTTAGCACCTGCCAGTAGCTGGGAAGCGTGACAGCGAAACCGCGCCAGACCCTTTGGGCTCATGGAGGTATTTCTTTGCAAAATCATAAATATGGAAACTTTCTCAAGGTTCTTAGAAATGCACCAATTTTCAAATTTAGATGTAATTTGAAGAGATACTGAAAGGCAAACCATGGCAGGGACTTCGTTGTTTCAAAAAGTACCATCCCACCAAAATTAGAAAAAAAAATTCTCTTTATACTTACGGAAGGAATCAAAAATAATCAAGCCAACCCCAAATGAGGTTTATGAGAAATGAAAAACACATACTTTCAGCTACCTAAATATTTGAGTTCTGTTTTAAGGATGATGGTGGTGGTGCTGGGTGTGTGTTTGGAATGCTTAGTTCTAAATGGATTTTTCTCATCCTAACTTTATGACATAGCTCTTCAACTATCTGCTTGTCTCTAAACTGTTTATCTACTACGTGGTTCAGGAGACACCCATACAATGAATATTCATTGCATAATTTAGCCATAAATTATGGCTAATATTTACATGTGGATGTTTGAAGTATGACCCCCAAATACAATTTAGAGTAATTCTCTGATAAATACAACAGCCTAGGTGAGTTTGAAATCATTTCCAAGAAGTAGTTGAAAAAGGTATTCGATTTCCTCCTCCATGAGCACCGATAATTACTTTCTAAAGTTATCCCCAGATTTTGGGTTCTTTTCTATAAACTTGATCAAGGGTTGGGTGTGATGGTCACTTTTAGGATTTCAGAGCAAAGGCCTGCCCTCCTCAGCAGACAGGAAATCTTCCTTGAGAAACAAGCTCCTACTCATCTTTGGTAAACTTTGGTAAACACTAAACGCTTAACCACGGACCACCAGGCATACTGAGCTGCCCATCATGAACTTGGAGTGCTCTAACCCACTGAGCCATAAAGCTGGGTGTGCACAGCAGCACTCTACCATCAAATGAAAGTGGCATATATATGACATTAGGCTTGAAGATATAAGTTACGTGAAGAAGTGGCCCAAAATGCCCATGGCCTCTACTCCTCTGACATCGCCTTCGCTCTCCCGGCCTGCAGCTTCCTGGGGAGTTCCCATGACCAGTGGACTGAGGAACAGAAAACGTGATTCTGGTTTACAGGGTCTGCACAATATGCAGGCACCACCCCAAATAGACAGCGACAGTCTACGACTCCCTTCTGGGACATCCCTGAAGGACAGTGGTAAAGAGAGATACTCCAGGGGCACCTGGCTGGCTCAGTCAGCGAAGCCTCTGCCTTCAGCTCTGGTCATGATCCCAGGGGCCCAGGATCGAGCCCCATGTCAGGCTTCTGGCTCAGCGGGGAGCCTCTGCCTACCCTTCCCTGGCTTGTGTGCGCGCTCTCTCTCTCTCTCTAATAAACAAATAAAATCTTTAAAAAAGGGAACTACTCCAGTGGGCAGAATCACAAGCACTGTAGCTGGTTGTTCATTTTGCCTGGAGAGAGAAATGGCCTTTTGGAGGGGTGAGTCTGCACCAACTCATGGATTGTAGCCAACAGGTTGGCTGGATGCACTCGGAAGGGACATTATTGGAAACTTGGTGACAAGGCAGGTGGGAAGGAGGTATGTGGGGAGACATCTCTGAATGGGAAAAAAAGTGTTAAGATACTTGTGTCCCGGGGTGCCTGGGGAGCTCAGTACCAGACTCTAGGTTTCAGTTCAAGTCATGATCTCAGGGTCATGAGATGGAGCCCAGCAACGGGCTCTGTGCTCAGCATGGAGTCTGCTTGCGTTTCTCTCTCCCCCTCCCTCTGTCCCTCCTGCTCATGCTCTCTAAAATAAATAAATTAAAAAAAAAAAAAAAGATATTTGTGTCCCTTGTGAATATTCACCAAAAGATGACCTCAGCAGAGGAGTGTTTTAAAAAACAAGTGGATGAGATGGCCCGTTCTAGGTATACCAGTCAGCTTCATTCCCTGGCCGTCGCTGTCATCACCCAGTGGGTTCATGAACAACGTGGCCATGGTGGCAGGGAT
The DNA here is from genome assembly GCA_004024625.1 of Mellivora capensis. Taxonomy (NCBI): domain Eukaryota; kingdom Metazoa; phylum Chordata; class Mammalia; order Carnivora; family Mustelidae; genus Mellivora; species Mellivora capensis. The sequence goes on from PISX010014813.1 coordinate 19,774, forward strand.
GGAGGTGATACACGGGTCCAGCAACAGGGCCTTGTGTTCAGCCTGACCCAGCTACAACCGCCGCTCAGTGCCCAAACTGCTGCTGCCCAAACTGACGCCCTCACATGGCACCACTCCTGGGAGTGATCAGCCACGTGGAATGTTGATTACATTGGACCACTTCCACCGTGGAAGGAGCAGCACTTTGTTCTTACCAAATAAACACTTATTTTTGGATATGGATTTGACTTCTCTGCATATGTTTTTGCCAAAACGCTTGTGAATTTACAGAATACCTTATCCACCATCATGCTGATCCACATAATATTGCTTCCGATGAAGGAACTTGGCCGATGATGAGTGGCAATGAGCCCACATCTGTGTGATTCACTGGTCTTACCATATTCCCTGCCATCCTGGAGCAATGGATTGATAGAATGGCCTTTTGAAAACTCAAGTGACAGGTCCCGATAGGAGGCAATGTCTCAGGGCTAGGACTTTGAATTCCAGGAGGCTTTCTATACTCTAACCACAGTGCTGTTTCTCCCATAGCCACAATTCGCACATCCAGGAATCAAGGGGTGAAGATGGGAGTGGCACCACCCACTATGATCTCTGTGATTCACTAGCAAAATGTATACTCCCTGTCCTTGAGACCTTGTGCTCTGCTGGCCTAGAGATCTTAGTTCTAAAGGAAGGAATGCTTCCACCAGCAGATACAACACTGAACCAGAAGTTGAGATCGTCACCCAGCCACTTTGAGCTCCACAAGCCTCTGAATCAACAAAGAAGGCAGTTACTCTACTGGGTAGAGTAATCAATCCTGACTACCAAGGGAAATTTGGGTTGCTAAGCGACAGGATGTCTGGAATAACAGAGCTGTTGAGGCATCTCTTAGTACTACCACGTCCTGTGATTGAAGTGAGTAGAAAACTACAACCAAATTCAGACAAAGGTTTAAGTCACCTCTCCAGGTTAAAAACCATGACCAGCTGAAGTGTTTGCTGAGGGCAAAGGAAATATGGAATGGATGATGGAAGGCAGCTATAAATACCAGCTATAGCCATGTGACCAGTTGCGGAAATGAGGACTGTGAATTATATTTCTTCCTTATGTTTGTATATACACACACACACACACAAAGAGCAAATTTGTTTTCTTCCCTCATCATCTAACATTATGTACTAATAACAGTAAACTTTGTATCTCAGCACTTACATGGGTTATCAAGATGAGTGAGCATGACCCAGAGTTTGCATCCTCTTCTAGGAGAAGGGTTGTCTGGGGTTGTATGCGGGATAGTTTCATCACATTAGATGTATCATCTTGTTATTGTCCTTGTTTGTTAATTAAGTGTGGTTCGGAGTGGAGTGTGAATGCCAGGTTGACAAGAGGGGGACTGTGTGATCAGTTCGTGTGTCAACTTGGGTAGTCCCACCGCTCAGCCAAACACTAACCTAGGTGTTGCTATGAAGGATTTTGTAAATGTTTTTAACGTCTGTTATCAGTTGACTTTGGACTCTCCCACTCTGGGTGGGCCTGGTTCCATCAGCTGAAAGGCCTTAACAGAACTGATTGCTTGAAGAGGAAACTGCCACCTGCAGACTAGTTCCCACTTACTCCCAAATTCCATCCTGTCTTTTCTGGCAGTCCCTGACCAGCAATAAAGATGGTAGAACTAGGAGTCCAGGAACACACTAGAAGGATCAAAGAAGTCTAGAATATGAAAGGAGCAGATAGAAGTGACAGCTTAGGAAACCAAAGTTGACTTGTGGACCTCAGTGCAGATCTAGAAACCATCCCTAATGATACAGCCCAGAGCCCGACTCACCCCCCTGGCCAGTTTGTCTCACAGCACTAAGTGACAACATACTGCTTATCTGTCATCATATACATTCTCTTTCCTAACCAAAGTAACTTGCCCAGCAAGTTCAGCATTCCATCTTCAGTACCCTGGAATACAGCCGGTGCCCAAGTTGTTGAATAATTAGGGGAGTATACAATCTTCCTTCCCAGCTTTAAGATGACCACTTTCAGATTAATTCTTTAGTCAAAACCTCCTGCTGCTATGCAATGCAAAACAGCTCAACTATAACGTTCTGGTTAATAGGAAAATACAGATATATTCTTAATAGCTTAAATAGACTCCTACAACCATGATAATCCACAAAGTATTTGCTGCATCAGAAAAACTTAAAATTCAATAGGGGCGCCTGGGTGGCTCAGTTGGTTAAGCATCCAACTCTTGCTCCCTCCCCAACCACTCCCCTCCTCTAAAAAAAAAAAAAAAAAACCTTAAAATTCAATAGATTGCTCTTTCAGCCATTTCTTTTTATTTACAGTTTGTGTTCAATGCAAATCAATTCCATAACATGAGAAGTTACTATGAATCAAAGCATAAATACACAAACACAATATACAATCCAAAATAGATATACAGCATTCAGGTATGAAACAAAATGGAATGTTCATTCACACACACAGTAGCTTGAGATCTGTTGAATATGGTTGTTCTGGTATAGGTTCCTAAAGATGGGAAAAAATGACTTTGGTTATCAAGACTACTGCGGCCATATTAAATACTGGAACATCTAAGCATCAGTGTGTGACCATGCGAACAAAAGACCTTAGAGTGTCTATTTTTAAAAAGCTTTCTGTGCATCGAGGAAGTTGTAAAAAGATTTACTTGACAGAATCAAGCCCACTTTAGGCTTAGGACCAGGTTCTAACTATCTAAAAATATTGACTAACAGAAAGTGTTCCAAATGTGGCTATTCTGATTCAGAGTTTAAAAAAAAAAAAAAGTATTTACAGAAAAGAGTATAAAAGTTTTCCCAAATTTAATGTAAGCTTCCAGTCTTCACTTCCCAAATACTTGATTTACAATTTTGGCTTCTGCACACATTTTTCCTTTTTAATTTCAAGATTTGTTGATTTTACCTTCAAAACAGATCATTTTTTAAATTACAAAAATTATTCAACATATGCAGAAATGAAAAGCATTTTGAAGTTAGTGGAGGTCAATGTTCCTCTACTCTTTGGAATCAGTTTAGCTAAATGAATCTGGCACTCTTGAATACGAGTAAGTGATCAGTATATAAGCAAAATTTACTCATTATGCTTTAATCGGGGGTAGATTCCAATCCATCATTGCCCTGAAACATGTCAATTACTATATTAAAAAAATCAAATGCAATATCAAATTCAAAGCCTCAGAGGAAAGAGTTCAGTTCCCAAGAAACAGTGATAGCTTAACAAGGTAACTTTTATCTAGAGTACACAGGCATTAAGTTAGTACTGCTGAAACAATGCATTGAGGATTTACAGTAACTCCTGGAAGTTCCTTCTAATGTACGAATAAATAGAATCATGAAAGCTTTCTGTATTAACTGTTTTCAATGGCCTTGAAGATTTAATGAACCAAATGAAAACTGAATGTGTTCACATCTCATCTTTTACATCTAGGTAAGATAAAATCTAGTCTCATTTTCAAGGTAGAATTTTACATGTCCATACTTCTTAAGCCACATTTAAAGAAATTATCTCTTAACTAATGTTGGGTGTTGTCTCTTCATCTTGTACATGAAACTCCAGTAGATATAATAGACATTCATCATCTAGTCAAACCCTTCACATGTTCTTCAAACCAATAAATCTGGGATCCTCAACATTTTCGGTGTCAATAAAATAAGGTGTGGAATTAGCAGATACGATGAAGACCTGTTTTTCCTTGTCACGCTGGATGTCTAGACGCCATTTGGATTGGGTTTAGAAGATGGGGAAGTATAGGTGTTTCTTGGCCTGAGTCTTTTAACAGTAGAGCTGTAGAAGGGAGAACAAGATAGCGAAGAGACTGGCTGTTGACTGCAGAGCACCGCCAGTTGGGGTGGTGGTGGTATTAGCTGGATTGGGAGCAGTCGAGGTACTCTGGGAGGAGGAGGAGTTGCTTGAAACTGTTACATTTGTTTGATTTGAATAAATCTAAAATATACAAAAAGTTACACTGGTAAATTTCCACATGTCACAGTTGCCTCTATGCATCCTTAATATGCAATGAGATAAAGGAGAGTTTCCTAGATTGCTCTTCTCTCATTGTTTCCTTACCTGTTATTTAGTTCTGAATTCTTGCTTAGTTTCACTAAGATCGTTCTTTTAGATTCAACACAAACTACCTACAGATGCCTACAGGACTGCAAAGGTAGCAGCAACCAAACACGTTCCTCTAACTATTAACTTCCAAGAGTGTGGCTTTATTTTTTATTCTTTTTGAAGAAATAAAGGACCAAGTTAACTAATCTAGGTTTTGTGACAATGCCGACTTACTGGCATTGCAAAAGATTTGCCCTGGTCTCCCAGTAAGGGGAAGCTTTGAAAGTTGCATGAGTAATTTGGATTTTAAAATATTGTAAAATCTGTACATTTGTCCAACTGTCTATCCTGGATTTGCTAGGTAAATTTCCCATACCCATTTAACAAAGCCTTGGATTTAACTTAAGGGGACATGGGATATAGTATCTGCTCCCTTGACATCTTGAAATTATATAGACCTATATACAGATCTTCTCAAAAGTGGCCACAACATTTGTTTTAAATTGAAAAAGATGATGTCTTTCCTGAAGCAAAAGGACTTCTCCCCCAAAATGGAGTCAGAATGACAGCACAAAAGACACCAAGAGGGTCTGGTGTTAAGTTTTCACCAGCAGCAGTCTCCCTGCCTGGTCATTAAGTCCAATGCTGTGGCCAAGAACTAACGTTCCCCCTGTGTCCCAACGCCTGAGTGGCACCATTCACCACACTGATTTTTCAAGTCACGAAATGCACAGTCCAGCAGGGCACGTGATAATCTCTCCTTTGTCACAGAACAAAGGCAGATGGGAGATTTCAGCTCTCCCTGCAAGGGAAGGTTTAAGAGGGCTTCTGATTACAGGCAGGAGGATGTGGCACCAGGCAGGTCTGGGCCACATGTCCATTTTGCTGCCCATGATCCAAAGATAAATCCGTTCTATAGCAGCATCAGCTCCCTTTGTTGTAAAACCCATCATTACCCAAATATGGGCTTAAAATGTATAAATCCTACCCAAAATAAAGGAAAATCTTGGTCAAATCCAACATGTTTACTGAGCACCTACTGTGTGCAACATTCAGCTTGTCCTGCCAGGAAATGGCACTCCCTAAAAGGAAAGCATTAATAATACGGGAAATTATCTAAACCAGAGCTGTTTGGGGACAATACCTGGTTTGGGATGCCTTATGGGTTATCTGTTCTCATGTATACAAAGACCTTATAGTGTGAGTGCAGCCGGTGACCTTTGTCAACGAGCCTAGTGCCCCTATAGGAGAATCTAAAGGTCCTCTACACCAACAAAAGAAACTAATGTTAATATGTGAAATTGACATTAACTAAAAGCCTTCCTACCAAAGTAGATTTGCTTACCTAAAACCTCCCTCTTGAAATTTTGGGGTGGGGGGAATCTGGTCGGAAAGAAGGTGGGGTGCGGGTTTTCTGCGGCCGCGCCCCTCCCCCACGGAGGAATTGTGAAAGACTCGGGAGCGCAGCCGACCCGCAAAACAATAGGGTACAGTTACCCCGCCCGAGGAGCGGAAGCGGAGGAGCGCTTCTCCCTACCGCTGAGCTTCCAGGTGCTTCCAGGTGAGCACGGCGGCTGTCTGGGCGACCAAAGACCCGTCGCACCCAACTTCTCGGAGGAAAAGCTCAGGACACACTCCTCATAAAGCCCCATTCTAAGAGCCGAGGAGCCCCCACGTTCCCACCTCTGCCCTCCGAGAGCGAGCTATTGAAAAAAATTGACCCTTCTCGCCCCCCCCACCGCGCCCCCCACCCCGCTGGGTTCTCCCAGGCTCAGTCCCCAGCCTCCCTCGAGGAGGCCGCGCAGCCACCTGCGGGGCAGCGCAGTCCTCGTTAACCGCGCTGACCCGAAATCGGTTCCCGGGATAGAGAATCTGGGAGGGGGCGGCGGCGATGGGGACAAAGCCTGGCGGGGACTCGACTCGGGACGGCAACGTCCCACCCGCCGCCTGCCCAGAGGTAGCCGATGGGAGCGACCACGGGGTTCCCAGGTGACAAGAGATGGACGTGAATTTAAGGTCGGACCCGGGAGAGCGCAGGGTGAGGAGCGGGTCCCCGCCCAGGCTTCAGCCGGGAACTACGCGGGACTGGGGTGGGTTAACAGGGCCCGAAAGCCTGGGCTTCCTCGAGATCCCCGAACCAGCTAAGGGGAGGATGGGTGAGAGCGGCGCCCCGAAGGGGATCGTCCCCTCTTTGTGTGGCGCGCAGGGGGCGCGAAGACACTCCTGGAGGGAAGCGGGGTGCCCTCCCGGGACAGCCCGAGGTCTCCGGACGCTCCAGAGGTGGGAAAGACCCGTTCTTTTTCTTCTAGCGCCTCGGACCTCTGGGAGAAAGCGGGTGGTGGGCTCCAGTCGGCCTGGGAAGGAGCTGCTTGGGACTCGGGGCAGGGCAGGGGCCTCCCGGCCCACGCACGGAGGGGCATTGTTCCCGGGGTCGCGGGAGGGTGGGGGCTGCCCGCCGGGGGAGCGGAAAGTGGGCTCCACGTTGCCCTCCCCGAGGCCAGATAATGCGGGATTTCTGTCTCTGCAACCCCAGTCCGCGGCCCGCGCTGGGGGCGCAGGTCGGTTCCCTGGGAGCGGCTCCGACACCCCCCCCCCAACAAGGCGCGGCCCCCGAGCCTCGCGGGCGCCAGGGCCTCACCTGCGTGGGTAGGAGCAGCGCCAGAAGCAGCAGCCCCAGTCCGAGCCTGGCCACCATCGCTCTGCCCATGTCCGCTCCGTCGGCGTCGGTGCGCGGCGCGTCTCACTGGATGCGGGGTGAGTGGAGAACCGCGGGCTCCCGGCGGGCTCAGGCAAGGTGGGGAGCGCGGCCGGCCGGCGGGACCTTATATACCGGGACAGCCACAATAGCCGTGACGTGGCGCCGCCCGCCCACCCGCGCTCCCCTCCGCCGCCGCCCCCCGCGCGCGCCCGCCGGCCGCCTCCCAGCCCTCCCCACCCCCTCCCCCGCCGGGCTCTCCCGCGCCCCCTCCCTCCCTCCGCCGCCGCCCGGGAGACCCCGGGGCGGCCGGGCCGCGGCAGGTGGGCGGCAGGGCGCCGCCGGCTGCTGGCATCCTGCTTTATGTTTCCCCGCGCCGACTGCGTGCAGGCTGGCACAGGCGCCCGGCGACTCCCACACAGGACCCGGGGCGAACTCGCGAGCCACACACGCCGCTCCCGGGGCCCGGCCCAAGTTTCCTTTGTTTCCCCGGCCCTGCCATCTTACCCCCACCCCCACACACAACCCCCCGAAAGAAAAGTCTGAGGCTCCCGCGCGGCGAGCAGCCTTAGTCCCGGCTCCGGCCGCGGCAGGGGCCCCGGGGGTGGGGGGGGGGGCTCCCTCGGCTCGGGGTTCCTCAAATCCCTGCACTGGAGGAAGGGGGACTGCGGGAGTCTTCTGGGGACCTGGGCTGGTCGGCGGGGCTCGCAGGCGGCGCCCGGGCTCGGAGCAACGTGTGCGCTCGGCCTCGCGCCCACCGCGCCCGCCCAGCCACTCGCTTTGTTTTTTGAGCTCCTGCGTCTGCCACGCTGTGTGAGCTCCGGAGCGCATCCCGGGTCCGCACCCTCCGGAGAGTTGGGGAGCCGCCCGCCGGGCGCGGACTCGCTGCCCGGACGCCGCGAGCGACCGGGCTTAGGTGCTAGCGCTCCTCTCTGCCGCGGCGGGCGGACGGGGGCGAGCAGGCGACAGCCCACCCTGAGGGGTGACCCACCCTCTCCGGCCCTAAGAGCCCCGCTGGCCTTCCCCCACGCGGATTTGCTCCCAGGCCCTACGCAGGGAACAGGAACCTCTCTGGCGGTCCCATTAGAATCCACCTACCCTCTGGAATTCCTGGGGACACACTTCTTTGGTCTCTGTTGCAAAGCACTTGCTCGGCAGGCGTTTAAAGCGAAAGCTTTTGGGACAGGCATTTACTTCTACGGAGCGGCCATTAGGCAATTGAGTGAACAGGCGCAAATAGATCAGTCATCATTCAGCAGATTTTAGTGGAAGGTATTTTCCAACTATTCTATTGCAAAAACTGTAAAGCATACAGCACAAGTAGAAATAATGTTACTACTGGAGTTATTTTCGGTTTAATTTTTTTTTATTACAGGACTTAATCCTTGTATTTTAAGTTTGCCTGAGTGTTTTGCGGTCTTTAAAGGAAACAAGAAAACAACAGAGACCAAACCCTACTAGTAGGGTTGTGGATTTGTTTAAATTTCACTTTTCCGGAATAGTCTTGTAAAAACGAGCTTGGTTTTATGGAAGCAGAGTGACAATGCACTCCACAATAGTGGGTCTTTGACTGAATCGGTATGTGCCTTAATGGTCAGTCACTTTAACTCAGTAACTTTCCACGTTCCGTATGTGCTTGGGCACACAGGAATTTCTGCCGTGCCCCAGTGGACTTTCCCGTTAAACAGTGTTTCCCCGTTGTATAGAAATAACCTGTTCAGCTTCTCCACTCTTCTTGCAGGTTGTGAATGAATGGACTGTGGCTCAGGAGTGCCTGGTTCCAAGGCTGTGCTCATAGGTTCTCCAGAAGCTGCTTATTGAACTAAATGGTGGTATTCATAGGACCCATTAATTGTGTCCTTTATTTTTTTCCCCCTATTCCTCCTCTCCGGCCCGTCTGCCTCCTCCCCGTCCCGTCTGCCTCCTCCCTCCTCTTTGTTATTAATTTAAGGAAATGGACAATAATGATTAAGAATACAGACTCTAGAGTCAGACTGACTGGGTTCAAATCCTGACTGTGCCAGGGAAAGCCTCAGTTTCTTCATCTGTAAAATGGAGATAATAGAACCACACTATTAGTTATTGAAGAGTTATTGTGGATGAGGTGTTTAGACCAGTGCCTATCTTCTACTGGGAGCTCTCAGGTGCAATTTGCTCTCGAATACAAGGAAGTTCCCAGGAACCAAAATGTACACACCTTCTTTGCAGCTGTGTGATTTGTGGAAGCAATAACAAGTATCAAATAGGACCCAAAATTGGTCAGGCACTTGGGATCTCTGCTTTGGGAGCCACTTCATCACCAGCTAATGAGACTGCATAATTCACAAAGCAAGGCCTTTCACATCTGCCTAGCAGTTCCCCTGGGCATCCTACAGGGGGTGTGGCCCAGGGCTTTGGCAGTTCTGAACCCTGGAAACTTAGCACTCCCGGGAAGTCCTCCTCACAAATCCCCAACCACACCTGATTTCCTATATGGCAGGAAACTCAAGAAATCTCCCTGAATCCCTCTGGGATTCTTTGCTCGTGCTACTAAATTGTGAATCTCATCAATTCTCCTAGAACTTTTCCTAAGACACACGTCCAGTTTCTTTTTTCTTTTTTTTCTAAAGTAGGCTCCACACCCAATGTGGAGCTTGAACTCACCACCCAGGATCAGGAGTCCCGTGCTCTACTAAATGAGCCAGCCAGGTGCCCCTCCAGTTTCCATTGTTACAGAAAAATTATTTCACGGAATGATCTTGAAACCAAATGATAAAATAAACTGAGCTACTTGTGGAAAGTCGTAAGTTTATATTTTAATATTTTTTTCATGAGATGGCATGGGACCTACGTTTTTGATGCTAGTTCTCTTTTGAGTACAATTAAGGGAACAATACGTACAATTTCTAAGTGCAGAACTGTGAGGAATGGTAAAGAGCCAGACAGGCATGCCTTCTAGGAGACTCCAGAGTCAGACCTGGATTGGAATCCGGCCTCATCACTCTTGAACAGCCTGACTTTGGGCGAGCTTCCCAACATCCCTACACCATGAATTCTTCACCTGGCAGTTGATTCCCAGCTCACAGGAGTATGAGTTACTGAGATAATGTGTTTTAATGAGATATGGTTACCAGAGTGCCCAGCACACAGTAAGGACTCACTAAGCTGCCTGCTGCTTCTATTGCTACAGGGCATATCCATTATCATGTGGGTTTTTAAATGTTTCATTTGTATAGCCCTTGCTCTTTTTTTTTTTTCAAGCATCTTTGCATGTGACACTTTATATGTGCACCTATGAGGTCACTGAGGTCAGTGGCATTACTTTCATTTACATTTCAGAGGGACAGAGAAGTTAAGTAACTTGCCTAAGGCCACACAGCCAATTATGGTGCCTCACCTAAAGCTAGAACCACAGCAACCTGACCCAGGCCCCAGGCATTCTCTGCTTTTTCCACAAGAGTGGAGATCATGTCTTCTTGACCTCATAGCCTCTGCACCTAGCATTCAATCAGTATTTGCTGGTTCAATGGGCTCATATTAAAGGAGCAGGTTACTTTGTTTTTTAAAGTGAACTAATAAATCGTATTTCTAGGAGAACAGATGTGCTTTATACCAGAAATGGTAGCTGGGATAATCAAATATTTCACTTAAATTCTATTCTACAATATGGTGCTAGCCTTATTTATGTTCACAATATCCTTCCCCCATATTTCATGCCACCCTATATTTGGCTGTCATTTAACATTTTAATTTATCCGGATTTTTCAGCTAAGCCTTGTTCTGTACGGAGGAACTCCAGCCTGTTTTCAGCTGTGAGTTGACAGTGAAGGTAACAAAGTGAATTAGCACTTCTGACAGAGCGGGGTTCTAAGTCTCCGTGATGGAGCTCGATCAATCCGCTGATAAGGTTCAGCCTGACTCTGTGGAGACATGCTGCCCCCTGCTGGCCATAAGGACGCCCTCAGCTCTAACTGTCAAACAATAAAAACCCCTTTGTGCTGATTTTAAAAGCCTTGAATGTTTGAAGCCCTATAAAGCTAATAAACCACAATGAACTTCTTTAACTTTTAGTTCTTTTTTCCCCTCTGGAGTCGCTCAAAGAAATTCTCTCAGTCTTCAGCTCCATCCAAATAAAAAAAACAAAATGTAAAGTGAAAGAATTGTGTGCACAGAATTGCATCTGTGCATTTTCAGATGCAAATTGGGTAGCAGGATGCTTACCTCTAAGCATCCGGGGATTTTTTTCTTAAGGAAATGAAAAAAAAAAGAAAGAAAGAAAGAAAAAAGCAGCAGCAGCAACTCTTAATCTCCTTGGCCAGAATTTAAATTCAGTGTCTCCATTGTGTTGGCAAGGATGTGAGAAATCAGGCCCTAGCATCAATGCTGATGGGATTATGGAAAGGAATTTAACGTTTATCAGTATTAAAAATACATGTCCCCTTAGACCTACCAATTCTGATTTTAGGAATTTGCCTACACATATACTTGCAGAAATGCAAAAGGATATATGTTCAAAGATTTGTTGCAGCACTCTTTACAACCACAAAGGATTGGAAATCAACTAATTCTCTAAAGGCTGAGGCCCAGCTATAGAAATGATAGCATATCCTTATCATGAAATAGTATAAGTCATTTAAAAGAGAAAAAGAGCAATACATGTACTACAAAGAAGAATCTCCAAGATAAATTCTTAAGTGAAAACAAGGTACAGAAGAGTATGGACAGTATATTATCTGTGTTTAAAAAAAAAAAAAACTAGACAGAAGAAGAACATTTCCATAGAGATAAACAAGAAGTTGATAGCTTGCCACCAAGGAAGAGAACTGGCTGCCCAGGGCAGAAAATTAAGACCCATTTTTTCATTACATACTGATTTGCACTTTTTGGATTTTGTATCATTATTCATTCCCAAATAGATAAAATCATTTAAATAAATTAATAACCCAGTACATTCTGGGGCCTTCCCTCCCAGACCCCCGTAAAACAAGGGAGTAGAAAGCCCACCTTCTCCAGCTGCAGGGTCCTCGGGATGCCCCCCCCCCTCCCCAGGAGCCTTCCTTCCATCATTCACAGGTTTTTTAAAAACAGAAATTATAGCATTGCCTTGTTTCATCCATCCTATGACAAGTGAGACCCATTCTCGGAGGTCCAGATGACACACTCAAAAAAGCTCCCAGGGGGGCACTTGGGTGGCTCAGTGGGTTAAAGCCTCTGCCTTTGGCTCAGGTCATGATCCCAGGGTCCTGGGACCCACATAGGGCTCTCTGCTAGGCAGGGAGCCTGCTTCCCTTCCTCTCTCTCTGCCTTTCTCTCTGCCTACTTGGGATCTCTCTCTATATATATATCAAATAAATAAATAAAATTTAAAAAAAAAAAAAAAAAGCTCCCAGGAAAAACAAAGACAAAGAACTTAGCTGTAGGAAAAAATAATGAAAAAAATCCCCTGGCAAAGCTTCAGTTTCCTCATTTTATTCTCCCTGTGGACTGTCCAGTTGGGGAGTCTGAGCAGGAAGAAAAGCTTGGGGTTGGGCCTCACTTTCCCAGAGGAAGGCCTGAACTGGGGTGGGCTCATTCCCCTTAAGGGGTCATTTTAGTCAAGGCCTAATTGGGTCATTAAATTCTAGTGTAAGTAATTGAAATCTCACTTCTGCCTCACAGAAAAGGATCTCCAGGCCACAAAAGTGCTGTGCATTATTTGCCATTCGCATGTGGCCCCGAAATGGTCCTTTGCGTGGAAATAATGCAATTGGAAGAGTGGGAACGTATGTGCATTTTTCACGCCCAGATGACTTTGTCTTATTTCCATGTCTCATTGTTTTTCCAGGTTTTTCCACTTTCTGTTAGGTTTAAAACAAGAGGGTCCCTTATGCACCAAGAGATGACTAAAGTTTTAGGTAGCCAGGATGATTGGATTAAAGATTTTTATTAACCAAAATAATGCTGTAATATATAATACAATGGTACGTTTAATGAAATGTTACGCTAAGCCTGAAACAGGGACCACATTTTCAGACTTCGTGAAATCCTTTCTAAATCTGTGAACGCAGTCGTTCAAGATTCCACTCAACAGTATCTAAAGCAGATGCTGCTTACGTCTTATCCAATGGAGTCTTTAAGATGTCACTCCAAGGAAGAAGCATTCTGCAAAAGTCAGGCATTAAAATAAAGCCAGATGAATTTAATTAGCTAGATTGAAGAGCGATGTCTCTATTGAGAAGCATACATTTGTATTTTGTATATAGATCTTTGAGTTTTAAAAAAGTTCCTTTCCTTTTTTTTTTTTTTTAAGATTTTATTTTTAAGGGATGTCTTTTTAAGGGCTCAGTAGATTAAGCGTCCGCCTTCGGCTCAGGTCGTGATCGCTGGGTCCTGGGACTGAGTCCCACATCAGGGCTCCTTGCTCAGCAGGAAGCCTGCTTCTCCTCCTGCCTGCCACTCTGCTTGTTCTCTCTCTCTGACAAAATCTTTAAAAAACAAAAATGATGGGGCACGTAGGTGGCTCAGTAGGTTAAAGCCTCTGCCTTCAGTTCAGGTCATGATCCCAGAGTCCTGGGATGGAGTCCTGGGATCGAGCCCCGCATCAGGCTCTCTGCTCAGGAGGGAGCCTACGCCCCCACGCCCCCCGCGCCTGCCTCTCCACCTACTTGTGATCTCTGTCAAATAAATAAGTAAAGATTTTATTGGGGCGCCTGGGTGGTTCAGCGGGTTAAAGCCTCTGCCTTCGGCTCAGGTCATGATTTCAGGGTCCTGAGATGGAGCCCCACGTTGGGTGTGGGGGGGAGGGGTCTCTGCTCAGCAGGGAGCCTGCTTCCTCCTCTCTCTCTCTGCCTGCCTCTCTGCCTACTTGTAATCTCTGTCTGTCAAATAAATAAAATCTTTTTTTTCTTTTTTTTTTAAGATTTTATTTATTTATTTATTTGAGAGAGAGGCAGTGAGAGAGAGCACGAGCGAGGAGAAGGTCAGAGGAAGAAGCAGACTCCCGGTGGAGCTGGGAGCCCCATGCGGGACTCCGGGATCATGACCTGAGCCAAAGGCTGTAGTCCAACCAACAGAGCCACCCAGGCGCCCCTCAAATAAATAAAATCTTTTAAAAGAAGATTTTATTTTTAAATAATCTTTTTTTTTAAGTAATCTTATACCCAATGTGGGGCTCAAACATACACCCCCAAGGTCGCCAGTCACATGCTCTACTGAGACAGCCAGGTGCCCCTACTCTCAATATTCTTTTATATATATTTTTTCAGATTTTTAAAAAGATTTTATTTATTTATTTGACACAGAGAGAGATCACAAGTAGGCAGAGAGGCAGGCAGAGAGAGAGAGGGGGAAGCAGGCTTCTCCCCCCTCCCCCAGCAGAGAGCCGGATGCGGGGCTCCATCCCAGGACCCTGAGATCATGACCTTAGCTGAAGGCAGAGGCTCAACCCACTGAACCACCCAGGCGCCCCTATTTTTTCAGATTTTAAAAGTAGGGCACCTGGGTGGCTCAGTTGGTTAAGTGACTGCCTTCGGCTCAGGTCATGATCCTGGAGTCCCGGGATCGAGTCCCACATCGGGCTCCCAACTCCACAGGGAGTCTGCTTCTCCCTCTGACCTTCTCCTCGATCATGCTCTCTCTCACTGTCTCTCTCTCAAATAAATAAATATTAAAAAAAAAAAAAGTAATACATGTCCAGTGTGGAAATTTTTGGAAAATCCAGAAAAGTATCATAAAAGAGTATCATATTATACACCTGAAACTAATGACACTATATGTTAATTACACTTGAATTTAAAAGATTAAAATTACCCACAGCTCACAAGTCACAAGTCACCACTCATAAACTTAATTTATTTTTGCTTCTTTATATCTGTATATTTAGTTTGTTTTGCTGAATGAGGACCAAATGTGCAAAAAGTTTTCTATCTTGCTTTCTTCATTCAGTAGAAAACAGTGAAAAATTTAACCATAAAATTTGAAGTTACATCATAAGATTAACGAAATGATGGGAATGACCTGTGCAGGTGACCAGTCAGATCCAAACCCACACAAGCGCCGGCTTCAATTTGGTGCGCCTGGTGGCATCAGCCTGATCCAGATATTGATGGGGATGATTCTGGGTTCGGGGGTTCACAGGACTTCCAGGACAGCAATGGCAATTTCCAGAATCTCTTAGAGCTACAAAAACACTGGAGCAAAACTCTTCACTTCCCTGCTTCCCAAGAAGGGATGTCTGTTGTTTCCCAGCGCAGCCTTGTCCTCCTTCTACATTCCCCACAGCCCAAAAGATAAGGACTCTAGTGTACCCCAGTAGAGAAGGGGAACTAATTGAAGAGATGCAGTCACTTTGTATCTGAATTTGTGCTCTCTCAGAACATGTTCTTGGCAGTTTTTACCAAATTTTTGTCATTATATATTCTTCAAAACATTATTCATAATGACTATACAATATTCTAATTAGATATTTACTTCTATTATACATAACATTATAAACATCCTGTATGCATGTGTTCTCTTTTCATTTCCAGTTATTTTCTTATGATATATTCCTAAACGTGGAAGTTTGGGTCTTGAAAATAAACTGCCCAATTGTCCTCTAGAAATTTACACTCACAACACTAGTGAAAGTGCCTAATTCACAAACCTTTGTTAAATAGAATTATAGTGTAAAAGATACTTTTTAATTTCATCGGAAAAAAGATGTCACTTTTATTTGCATTTTCACTGTCAGATTAAACTTTTTCTCATTTTTATTAACCATTTGGAATTCTCCTTTTTTTATGTTTATTATTTTATATATAGAGAGAGAGATGGGGGGGCGATGGGCAGTCGGAGAGAGAAAATCTTAAGCAGGCTCCACACCCAGCATGGAGCCCAATGTGGGGCTCGATCTCAAAATCCTGAGATCATGACCTGAGCCAAAATCAAGAGTCAGATGCTTAACTGACTGAGCCACTCAAGTGCCCCCAGAAAATGCTTACTTGAAACCCTCCTCTCTGGCGAATTCTGTTTGTGGTTTGAAGAAATATTTGATAGATACTTAAGGAAGTACTTGAATGAAATAGTATCAAAACTATTAACCTGTTTTGTTGACATGTAGAGGGGTGCCTGGGTGGCTCAGTGTGTTAAAGCCTCTGCCTTTGGCTCAGGTCATGATCCCAGGGTCCTGGGATCAAGCCCCGAATCGAGCCCTGCATTGGGCTCTCTGCTCAGCAGGGAGACTTCTTCCCCCCTCTCTCTGCCTGCCTCTCTGCCTACCTGTGATCTCTGTCAAATAAATAAAATCTTTAAAAAAAAAAAATAGAGTGGGCGCCTGGGTGGCTCAGTGGGTTAAGCTGCTGCCTTCGGCTCAGGTCATGATCTCACGGTCCTGGGATGGAGTCCCACATCAGGCTCTGTGCTCAGCAGGGAGCCTGCTTCCCTCTCTCTCTCTCTGCCTGCCTGTCTACTGTGATCTGTCAAATAAATAAAAATCTTTAAAAAAAAAAAAATAGAGGGCATGTAGAATGACACTGCCACAAAGAGTTCCTCATTCTTCCCTAAATTCCTCAAACTCTCCTCTACAGGAAGGTACAGATATTTTCAACTAATATGTTTAAAGGTATAACAATTAGTTATTCTACCCAGGGTACTCAAATGTCTTGGTTACCTTTTAGCTATTCTCAGCAACTTAGTTTTTTCTGTCCTAGCACACTGGAGAGTTATAACAATTACATTCATATCAGGAGCTCTAAACAGGGGCAGTTCCCTGGGAATCACATGGGAGCACATGCCTGGAGGAAATCAGAATCAGACCTTTCAGAAGGGGTATGGTTTGAAGAAGTCTCCTGGAGTTCAGAATCACTAGCCACAGCTTTTTTTTTTTTTTTTTTAAGTAGGCTCCATTTCCAACGTGGGGCTTGAACTCATAACCCTGAGATCAAGAGTCGCATGGTCTACTGACTGAGCCAGCTAGGCACCCTGCATTTCAGCTTTATTAATTAGCAATAAAGGATGTAGCATAAGTTGTAAAGCATTAATCAGTAAATGGCACACATATGACACAAGGAGTAAACAAATAATTCAAAATAATTAGCATTTATTCCCTGAATGTGTAGCTGCCATTGCAAATAAGTTTTAAAAATCGTGCTTAATTTGCAATTGTTTTTTCCCTTTAATTGCATCTGCCACCTGCTCTTAATTTGAAACAAATTAAACCCCGAAGGCAGCATCCAAAAGTAAGAGGACTAAGCAGATTTCACCTCTGGGCAAAAATTATACAACAGTTTCCCCCATCTTCAAAAAGAGTGAATCATTCTTTTCCAGAAGTGAGGGACTATTTTCCGTTTCAATAGCATGCCCCAGTAAGGGACGGTGTGATGCTCGGATGTAACAACCAACTCTGTCCAGCTTGCTGGGCTGCATAAGCTACATGAAATTCTTGTCTCCTTGGAGCTCGATGCCAGTGCTGTCCAACATAAATACCATAAAAGCCACATATTTTAAATTTTTCAATTTTTAATAGGGAAAGTGCTTTATTACTATCATTTAAGTCTGGGTCCTCAAAGCAAGCAGAGGCTATTAAATAAGTTTTGCGTTTGTTTTTACAACTTTATACTTCATACTTGCCCTGAGAGAAAGAATGAAAGGCAGTTTCCGGAAGGGTTAGGTGACCATAATAGCAGAGGGCTCCCAGGAAGTTATCTTGGTAAGTAATCTTATACTCCTCCTCTCAGTTGCTAGCAGGAGACCATTCCAGCCAGTCAACACAAAGACTCAGTCCTTTCCTTGCATGACATTTTACCAGAGCAGGAGGTTCAAAGGAGGGTGGAAGATGGGAGTATTCTCCCAGAAATTCTCCAGTTTCCCACTTGACCACTGTGTGAAAAGGATCCGTTCCCTGTTAAATTAATTAAACCAGGAGCCCATTAGAGTGAGGTAGCTCTAATGCCTTGGTGGTCTACCTGAGCAAACCAAAACCCAAGCCTATAAAAGCTTCAAGCTTTTTCACATTTCAAACTGAAATCTGAAGTCAACCAACCACAAACAGCCAACAAGCCTTTCCCAAATACGGCAGCTGCTTAAGCTGTAGCCAATCAAATAATTTCCTGGCTTTGCTTCCGTGTGTGTGTGTGTGTGTGTGTGTGTGTGTGTGTGTGTGTGTGTTCTATGAAAATCTTCCCCCTAGCTCCTATCAGTGGAGTTCTCCTTATCACTTCCAGTCTGGTGTTGCCCAACTGGAATGGACGTTTGCTCAAATAAATGCTTCGTAATTTTAATGTGCCTCAGTTTATCTCATAACACTCCTGAGTGTGAGCTGGCAGTCCAAAGAGGAGTCCGCCGCTGGACTGTTTCTTTACTGAAGACTGAGTATCCCACATGCAAGCCCATGGGCTCACTCCAGCTCCTCTCTGCTCTCTCTGAGCTACATAGCACTCAGTTCAAACATAAATTAAATATGCAAATGTGCACTTGCCTCCATTGTTCACGTGGTATGTTCACGCATCTGTTCTCGTGCCTTCCCCCGTCACCGAAGGGCCGCCCCAAACCTCTCCTGACTTTTTTGCTGAAATTTCCTGTCCCATTCCCCAACTGCCTCCTCGAAGTTTCTCTCTCAATATTACTCTTTTATTTTCAGTTCAACCTATTAATAGTAAATGTTAAATGTTAAGTGCTGGGCCATGGGCTAGTCAGCCTCACCAGGGGCTGGCGGCATTCCCCAGAGCAGAAGCCAGGGACATCAAAGGCCACCAATGCCCAGGTCAGAATTGTCTGCACAAAATAAGCGGACCCTGTGAATTTGAAAGAGGTAGTTTAGTCTTCTCAGTGTACATAATCATATATGTAGACATGAATTAATCAGAGTTATTTTCCCCTTCTAGATCCAAAAAAATTATCTTGACTCTGGGAGAGGAGGTACTTCCATTAGTGTACCTCAGGCAACCTGAGGTACGCCCCACCCCCACCATTTCACAGCAAGACTCTAGGGACATCCCCAGTCCTGCTGAAGTGGAACAAAGCTCCCAAGTCATGGGTCCCCCGGTGACCGTAACCGGTAGTACGAAAATCATGTCCTAAATCTACATCTGTGACTCACAGTCAGATGAAATATAAGATTCATAAAATATATATTGGAACCAGGGTGGAGAAATGATGGTGCCTAATTTGATTTTATGTGTCATAGTGGGAAGGAAGGTGTACTTACAAAAATGTCCTCGTTCATTAAATTCTTGTAATAGAGAGAGTAACATCATTTTAAAATTCGTGTGATACCGAGTATCAGGATACAACCCCATCATTCCCCGCCAACTCACTCATCTTTTACAAACAATTCTGGGAGGCTAACGTTTCATTTATCATCTAGACCTGAGGTAATATATTTTTAATAAATAAAATTCCAGACCCAGAGGGTTACAGACTGAATGTGTCTCCTTCAAAACTCATACTGTAGGAGAGCTAAAATATCTTCCTAAGTTCTTGCCTAGGGCCCTTGTAACAAAAGACAGATTAACAAGAGAAAAACATAAAGGTTTTTTTTAACATGTATACTCCGTGTACACGTGGGAGACACCCAGGGAAAAATCTAACTCTTGGGTGGCTTAGAATTCAGGCTTAAATACCATCTTCAGGTAAACTTAAGAAAAGAAGAAAAAAAAAAAAAAAGAGAAAACGGCTGGTCAAACATCTGCCTTGGCTGAGGTCAAGATCCCAGAGTCCTGGGACTGAGCCTGGCATTGGACTCCCTGCTCAGCGGGGAGTCTGCTGCTCCCTTTGCCTCTCACCCAGCTCATGATATCTCTCTCTCTCTCAAATAAATTAAAAAAAAAAAAAAAAATAGGGGCACCTGGGTGGCTCAGTGGGTTAAAGCCTCTGTCTTTGGCTCAGGTCATGGTCTCAGGGTCCCGGGTGGCTCAGGTCATGATCCCAGGGTCCCGGGATCGAGCCCCGCATCGGGCTCTCTGCTCAGCAGGGAGCCTGCTTCCCCCTTTCTCTCTGCCTGCCTCTCTGCCTGCTTGTGATCTCTGTCTGTCAAATAAATAAATAAAATCTTTAAAAAAAGGGAGAGAGAGAGAGAGAGAGAAACTCCGCAGAGCTCTCTCGTCCTCTCCAGACACTGAATCTGCTGTTGCCTTGAACCTGAACTTCCCTGCCTACAAAACTGTGAAAAACATATTTGTGGTTTATAAGACACCTAGTCTATCACATTCTAACAACCCAAACTGACCAAGACACAGGGTGTAGACATATCTCAGCCTGCCCTTAGACCAGATTAGGGGGGCTCCTGGCCTGTGCCTCACACCTCGGCTACCAGGATGCATGTACTCTGTGACCAACAAATGGTCAAGCCCCCGGAAAATGCTTAGTTAAATGCTATTAAATAGTTCAGTAAAAACAAAGCACTTTATGTTAAAGATTTTTATTTATTTATTTGACAGAGAGTGAGAAAGGGAACACTACTAGCAGTATAGTAGGAGAGGGAGAAGCAGGCTTCCGGCTAGCAGGGAGCCTGACATGAGACTTGATCCCAGCACCAACCTCTCTCACCCTTTGTACTTGAGACAAAAGGACAGTTGTCGGGTTGTGCTACTGCCAAAGTCAAAGACAAGACATTGCTTTGGGTTGTGAGAATGGCATGCGAGTGGCACAAACACTTAGGTAAGAGAAAAACAAAACAAATTAACTTGTCCGTCCTTCCTCTGAGATGCTGTGAGTATGGAAGGTTCTGGCATGACAGACTGTAATTTCCCAGGGGGCTGAAAGTCCATTTTCTTGCTTCTCTTCATGTTCTCATTTGTGGTTCTGGAGGTTCTCATGACTTAGGGTGGTATTCAACACAACTGCCCGTAACTACGAGGGAACATCTTTACATCTATATTAAATATAGATTTGCATGCTCATAAATTTGCTGTAACAGGCATGAAGCATGATACCAATTTCTTTTTTTTTTTAATATTTTATTTATTTCTTTGACAGAGAGAGATATCACAAGTAGGCAGAGAGGCAGGCAGAGAGAGGGAGGGAAGCAGGCTCCCCGCAGAGCAGGTAGCCTGATGTGGGGCTCGATCCCAGGACCCTGGGATCATGACCTGAGCTGAAGGCAGAGGCCTAACCCACTGAGCCACCCAGGCGCCCCATGGTACCAATTTCTTACACCGGACACCAAACACCAGAGTTTAAAGTACTCTGTTTTGGGCACCTGGTGGCTCAGTCATTAAGCATCTGCCCTCGGCTCAGGTCATGATCCGAGTGCTGGGATCAAGTCTCATGTCAGGCTCCCTGCTAGCCGGAAGCCTGCCTCTCCCTCTCCCACTACCCCTGCTAGTAGTGTTCCCTTTCTCACGGTCTCTCTCTCTGTCAAATAAATAAAAATCTTTAAAATAAATAAATAAAGTGCTTTGTTTTTACTATTCAATAGCATTTAACTAAATTTTCAAAAAATATATCTAAAATGTCAGATTTATGGGGCATGTGGGTGGCTCAGTCGGTTGAGCATCTGACTCTTGGTTTTGGCTCTGGTGGTGATCTCACGGTCATGAGGTTGAGCCCATGTACCGCTCCATGCCTAAAAGAATCTGTCCCTCTCCCTCTGCCCCTCCCCAAACTGGCAGGCACAGGAGCACTCTCTTAAGATAAAATAAATAAAATCTTTTAAAAAATAAATAAAATGCCAGATTTATTTTTATTAAAATGTGATATTAGTCAATAATTTGTTCTTCTTAGTAATTGTGACTATTTTAGAAGAAAGTGTTATTTAATATATGCATTCCAAAAAGTTGATTTTTCTATGTTTGGTATTTAATTTAATATACATCTGAGTGCATATTCAGTATTTGAGCACAATTATATTGATTTTCAATCCTTTAGATCATTGCCAAAGATCCTGATAACATAGTGATTTTGCTGAAGTAAAAGTAAGAAAAACAGATAACAGAAACATTTATAAATTATGTATTTTTTTTCTGTCTTCCCCAAAATCAGTAGCCCATCAAAAGGACATTCAGACATCTACAATAATCATTAGATTTAGTCATATTTCAGCAACTTTCCATCATATAGAAGCAATTGCTCTAAGCATGTTTTATTTCTGTCATTATGAGGATTTATTTATCAATGTAGGAAGATAAAGCAAATTTTATTTATTTGTTAGCTTGATTTATAGTTTTTAAATACTCAAGACACTTGGAATGTACCTCCATTTGTATGCTTGCTCTGCTGGCTAAGTGACCTAGGATGAGTTAGGGGCCTATTATTAATTCATCAGAATGAAGAGTGGTATCTTCCTGGCACATTTACTCACAACTGAAATCCCCGCAGTCATTCAGATATGAGATGCCCTTTTAAAAATGAAGCTATTCCTTAAGCGGCTGCCTTCGGCTCAGGTCATGATCTCAGCGTCCTGGGATCGAGTCCCACATCGGGCTCCTTGCTTGACAGGGAGCCTGCTTCTCCCTCTTCCTCTGCCTGCTACTCTGCCTATGCTCGCTCTCTCTCTCTGACAAATAAATAAAAATAAATTTTTAGGGACGCCTGGGTGGCTCAGTTGATTAAAAATGAAGCTATTCCTAAAAATTCTCCATTTATAATGCTGTCTTATGATAGGATGTCATGGACAGTAACTGATAAATCAGAGACGTCCTTTGTAAAGTTATATACAGAAAGGTCATATATCATAAAGGAAAGAGAAAAACTTAGCAAGAGAACGAAAGCAGATAAACTGAAGTAGACATTTTAACTGTTGTTGAAAGGACCGTATCAATGAGCCCATAATAGATAGGAGAGGGAGATTTTGTTAGACTTAATCGCCAGGAAATGTGGGGAGCCTGGGTGGCTCAGCCGGTTAGGGTCTGACCTTGATTTCAGTTCAGGTCATGATCTCAGGGTTGTGAGATTGAGTCCACGGTGGGGCTCCATGCTGGGAGGAGCCTGCTTAAGATTCTCTCTCTCTCCCTCTGCCCACCCCTTCTCTCTCCCTCTTTAAAAAAAAACAATTTTTTTTTTTTTTCAGGGAAATGAGAAACCAGTCACTTCTAGAGACTTAGAAACACTGTGGAAAGGCAGGTAAGAAAAAGCAACTTGGTAACAGAAAATGGGAGCAAATGGGCAAGGGAAAGAACAGGAAATAAGAAGTGTTGAGCACTCACCATGGGCTAGGCCGAGTGCAAAGCCCATAAACGACCTTGATACTTTCAGCTACATGACCCACCAGGCTTGCTTTTTTTTTTTTTTTAATACGCAAACTTTCTGCTTAACATGGGGCTCGAGTTCATGACCCCGAGATCAAGAGTCACATGCTCCACTGGCTGAACCAGCCAGGTGCCCGCACCCCCACCAACCTTATTAGGATTTATACAGTCAAGCTGGCATGAAGGAGACTGCCTGAAATACCCGCTAATGAGAAATGCAGGCCCCACCTGTGCGCCACCCCACCCCCACCCCCAGCCCCCAGACAGCAGCCATGTCATGCCCCTGGGCTTTTGCATATGCTTTCCTGTGGCTGGGTGCCTAAGTCCCCTGGCAAACTCCTATGTCAAACTTCAAGCCTCAGCTCAAATACCACTCTCTCTGAGAAGTCTTATCAATTCTGCCAGGCCCAGCATGTTTATTTCCTCTTTTGACTTCCTTAAAGCCCTTCATATCATCATGCATATTAAAACATACCCTGTGGGGCACCTGGGTGGCTCAATTGGTTGAGCCACTGCCTCCGGCTCCGGTCGTGGTTCCAGAGTCCCAGGATCGAGCCCTGCATCGGGGTCCCAGCTCGGCAGGCAGTCTGCTTCTCCCTCTGATGTTCTCCCCTCTCATACTCTCTCTCATGCTCTCTCGAATAAATAAATAAAATCTTAAAAAACATAGTCTGTTGCATTACAGCGATCTGTCCTTTTGTCTCTCTCCTCTAGACAGTAGCTTCTTGTGGGCAGGGCAATATCCTATAAGATGTCCTATACCGTCTAGAACATACTCGGGACGTAATAGAGGCACACAACTGACAGAATAATTGAGCTGAAGGCAGAGGCTTAACCCACTGAGCCACCCAGGCGCCCCTAGTGTGTATCTTTCTTACACCTGAGTGTTTTAGTTAGTCTGCTGGAGGTCTGAGCATTACCCTCTTTTTTCTTGGCAGTATCTTTGAGACAAAGGAAACAAGGGAATGATTCAAACGGCTTATGTAGGACACGTGTCAACTTAAAATGTGACAACGATCACTTGAGACCAGTGCGCCGCCAGTACAGTGATGGAAATGTTCTGATTTTGCACTTTCTGATATGGTAGCCACTAGCCACATGCAGCTACCGAGCCCTTGAAAAGTAGTAACTGCAAATGAGGAACTGAATTTTATATTTTAAATGATTTAAGGTAACTACATGTGGCTGGTAGCTACTATATGGGACACCATAGCTTTAGACAATCATTAACCCACAAGACAGTAGGGAAGTTCTACTTCATTGTCATTTTTCTGTATAAAAAACAAAAATCAAGGATGCCTGAGTGGTTCAGTCTGTTAAGCCGCTGCCTTCGGCTCAGGTCATGATCGCAGGGTCATGGGATGGAGTCCGGCATCCATCCGGCTCCCTGCTCAGCGGGAAGCCTGCTTCTCCCTCTGCCTGGCGCTCCCCCTATATGTGCTCGCCCTATCTCTATCTCTCTGGCAAATAAATAAAATCTTTTTAAAAACAAAAATCAGCCACTGACAAGCTGATTAAACTTCCTGCCTCGGGTTGTATTCACCTGTAAATCTAACAAGAGGAACTACAGGATAGAAGAATGACAGCTCAAAGCTCCATGAAAGGACACCTCTGGGCTCATTTCCCTTCCTGCTACAGCAAGTCCTGGGGTGGGGGGCAGCTGAAAGGAGCATCCCCACCCCTTCCCAAAGTGGGAGGGCAGACAGTGCTTACCCGCCCACCCACCCATCTATAACTCTTCCTCCACAGAGTCAAGAGGATCACACAGAAAACATCCAAAGTCTCTGGGGGAAGTACCAGATGCTAAATGTTAGAGAAGAATGGCAGAACGTCTCACCAATGCACAGCAATGCATCTTCCAGACCTTTCGGTTCTCCAACTGGAGCAGCCTGGGGTCGCCTCCTCGGTCAGGGATAAGCTACTCAGCTTCTTTCCCTGGGCTTTTTTGTGCCTGGAGAGAGTGAGCCTTTGTAAACTCTGCGGTGCTTATCATCCGGTTTACTAGGCCTGATTATCTAATTTTCACCTGCGGAAAGAAAGCATTTTTGCAACCACTCATCTCCAAGGATAGAAAACGCCAAATCCCCTCCCCAGGTTCTCCGAGCCAAAGGGGCTCACGTGAGCATAACCTAAACAGCCCCTTCTTATTAAAAGGGATGGCTCGTGTGGGCGGGGGCGGTGGGAATCACATAAACAAGACCAACACTTGAGGACAGACAACATGGGATGGAGAGAAATGGCGGGGGGAGGAGGGGGGAGCTGCTGTAGCTCTAAGCCTGTGCTTCTCAAACTTGACCAAGTATCACAGTCACCCCGGAAGGGTTGTTAAAAGATGACTGGGCTCTACTCTGGAGTTTCTCCTTTACTAGGTCAGGGGCAGGAGCCTAGATTGTGCATTTCTAAGTCCCTCAGTGATGCTACCGCAGATGATAATCCTGCTATCACACTTTGAGACCCACAGCTCAAGGTCATTACCTCAGCCTCCAGCGGCTTTTCAGGCAGTTCCTTACAGGGTTCCAGTCAAAATGAAAAGATGGGGGTTTTTTGTTTGTTTTTTATTTGACAGACAGAGGTCACAAGTAGGCAGAGAGGCAGGCAGAGAGAGAGAGGGAAGCAGGCTCCCTGATGAGCAGAGAGCCCGATGCGGGGCTTGATCCCAAGACCCTGAGATCATGACCTGAGCCAAAGGCAGAGGCTTAACCCACTGAGCCACCCAGGCGCCCCTGAAGAGATGTTTATAAGTGTGTGTGTGCTGACAGATGGGGGCCTAGTTCTGTGTTTCCCCATTGTCCCCCCCACACACACACTGCTGCCCAGACCCAAGCACAGCGATGCAGACTGCATGCATGGGGCCTCTGCCATGAAGGCCATCTGGTGGGAATGTCTAGACCTTTCAGTTGATTCCAGCCCCATGGCCAGCACCCTTGGCTGGAGAGCACGCTGGCCGAGAGCACCCGTATGCACCGAGGGACTGCCTTCACCTCAAAGGGTCACAACCACCCCCCCAACCCACCCCCCCACAGGACACTTGTCAAAGAAAGAACAACATTCATAAATGTGTAAGGGCTTTTGACAAAGGTCTGCCTTGGACATGTACAAGAGGAAGCTTGCGTTTGCACAGAAAAGCCATAGGGAAGGGTGACAAAACTGTCCAGTTCACCGAAGGGTGTTGGGGAGACGCCCTGTGTGTGAGCAAAAAGCGGGAGCTCATCTTTTTTTTCTTTTTGCTAACGTTTATGTATTACTTACCACATGCCATGCACTGTCCTAAGTAAGTATTTTACATATATTAACTTATTTAATTTTCAGCTTCCTTCAAGATCGGTATACCTTTTTTTTAAATGTATTTATTTGACAGAGATCACAAGCAGGCAGAGAGGCAGAAGCAGGCTCCCCGCAGAGCAGAGAGCCCGATGCGGGGCTCGATCCCAGGACCCTGAGATCATGACCTGAGCCGAAGGCAGAGGCTTTAACCCACTGAGCCACCCAGGAGCCCCAAGATAGGTATACTTTTATTCCCCTCTTACAGTTAAGGAAACTGAGGCTTGAGGTCAGATGACAGGGCCAAAGTCACACTGCTAATAAGCAGTAGAGCCAAGATTCGAATCCAAGATACCTGGCTTCAGAGTCCATGCTCATAAGTATCTCATAATTCCAGAGAACTCTGTTCTTTTCTGTTCATCCATTTATTCATTTGTCTGGAGGAAGATTACTGACAAGAATGGAAAACTTGTGGGACGTCTGGGTGGCTCGTTGGTTAAGCGGCTGCCTTTGGCTCAGGTCATGATCCCAGCGTCCTGGGATCGAGTCCCACATCGGGCTCCTTACTCGGCAGGAAGCCTGCTTCTCCCTCTGCCTCTGCCTGCCACTCTGTCTGCCTGTGCTCACTCTCTTGCTCTCTCTCTGACAAATAAATAAATAAAATCTTTAAAAAAAAAACAAAAAATGGAAAAGTTGTGTGGCCGGAATACACAATTCCCAAGAGGAAAGACTCGTTGAGAAACAGCCTCAAGCTATCTGTTGCTGGGTAACAGTGGAATTGAGGTAGAGTGAACTGGAGCTGGAGAATTACAGTGGATGCTGATAGCCAGAAACAGCCTCAAGCTATCTGTTGCTGGGTAACAGTGGAATTGAGGTAGAGTGAACTGGAGCTGGAGAATTACAGTGGATGCTGACAGCCAGCCTCGTGCCCCCAGCTCCTCTACTCAATGAACAAGAAGGTTTGTGTTGACCAGCGGCCAGTGAGAAGACATGGCCAAGTTTTTAACCAGGTTCTTACCTGAATCTCTTTCCTTTTTTTTTTTTAAGATTTTATTTATTTATTTGACAGAGAGAGAGAGATCACAAGCAGGCGGGGATGGGGGGGGGAAGCAGGCTCCCCTGCTGAGCAGAGAGCCCGATGTGGGGCTCGATCCCAGGGCCCTGGGATCATGACCTGAGCTGAAGGCAGAAGCTTAACCCACTGAGCCACCCAGGCGCCCCCTGAATCTCTTTCTAATAAGCATTTATCCTGCCCCTGCTTTGTGCAAAATGCTGCTAGATATTAGATGATAAAGGTAGGAAAAGAGAACCAAAAACATGGTTATCACCCTCTTGGAGTTCACATCTGGGAGGGGGTAGAAAGGTAAATGGCCAGATAGCACACCATCATTTATCTTACATTGGGACATTAGTCTGCTAGATGAGACCGGTGAGTGCCTTCCCACTTTCACCATGGAGACTGGCCGGAGACATGGAAAATAGCTATTTGTGTCAAGTACCCTACTGAGTACAATGCACAGTTAAATTTTTTTAAATATACACCAATTTTTTTTTTTTTTTAGATTTTATTCATTTGAGAAAGAGAGAGAAAAACAGAGAGAACACAAGTGGAGGGAGGGTCAGAGGGAGAAGCAGACTCCCACTGAGTGGGGGAGCCTGATGTAGAATTCGAACCTGGGACTCTGGGATCATGACCTGAGTTGAAGGCAGTCGCTTAACTAATTGAGCTACCCAGGTGCCTTACACCAATTTTTTTTTTTTAAGATTTTATTTATTTATGGGGTACCTGGGTGGCCTGGTCAGTTAACCATCTGACTCTTGATTTCAGCTGAGGTCATGATCTCAGGATGGTGAGATCAAGCCCTGTGTTGGGTTCCATGTTCAGCGGGGAGTCTGCTTGACATTCTCTCCCTCTCCCTATGCCCCTTCCCCTGCTCGTGCTCTCTCTCAGTCTCAAATAAATGAATCCTTAGATTTATTTATTTGAGAGTGTGTGTGAGCATGAGCAGGGACAGGGGTGGGGGGGCAGGGAGGCACAGAG
Organism: Mellivora capensis; assembly: GCA_004024625.1. Classification (NCBI taxonomy): domain Eukaryota; kingdom Metazoa; phylum Chordata; class Mammalia; order Carnivora; family Mustelidae; genus Mellivora; species Mellivora capensis. The sequence continues at coordinate 47,960 of PISX010014813.1, forward strand.
GAGCAGGGCGGGGGACAGACTCCCCGCTGAGCAAGGAGCCCAATGCAAACCTCAATCTCACAACCCTGAGATCATGACCTCAGCCAAAACCAAGAGTTGGAGACTCAACTGACTGAGCCACCCAGGTGCCCCCAGAGTTAAATTAGAATGCACATCCCATGCAATATTTGGACATACATATACTAAAAAAGTATTGGTTATTCATCTGGTATTGAAACTTAATTGGGTTTTCTGTATTTTTATTTGCTAAATATTGCATCCTTATTCAGATTATCTTTAATCCTCACAATAATTGCTTCAGGTCGGCACTATTACCATCTACCTTTTACACATTCAGAAACTGGAACACAGTCAGGTTAGGTAACTGTCCAAATTCACACACGTATTTGTTAACATATACTTAGAAACCAAGATCTTTTAGGCCACTTTGTTTCCACCAATAGCCAATTTTGCGCCTGTTACGTTGAAAACTACCATTATCTGTTTCACCGGATCCCATTGTCTGGTCTTGGAAAATTATCAGAATATAACCCACCACTGACCAACATGCAAAGTTCTGGGTCCTGCTTATCAAGGTTAAAAAGAGATTCAGGGGACGCCTGGGTGGCTCAATTGGTTAAGCGGCTGCCTTTGGCTCAGGTCATGATCCCGGCGTCCTGGGATCGAGTCCCACATCGGGCTCCTTGTTTGGCGGGGACCCTGCTTCTCCCTCTGCCTCTGCCTGCCACTCTGCCTACCTGTGCTCACTCTCTCTGAGAAATAAATAAATAAAATTTTTTAAAAAAGAGAGAGATTCAAGTGTTATGTAAAGGGAAGATAGGGATAGCATTTCCTCGTTATGGAAAAAAATCAGATCCATCGTTTCTTTTTTTTCTTTTTAAATTTTATGTATTTGAGAGAGAGAGAGAGAATATGAGTGGGGGGAAAGGCAGAAGGAGAGGGACAAGCCAATTCCCCACTGAGCAGGGAGCCCAATGCAGGGCCAGATCCCAGGACCCTGAGATCATGACCTGAGCCGAAGTCAGGTGCTCAACCAACTGAGCCACCAGGCACCCCCAGATCCATAATTTCCAAGGCAGTGTGCTTATTGAAACACACAAGGGACTGAAGACCAGATCCTGGAAACAAGTGATGCCAAAGGAGGAGAGTTCTACAGCTCAACGACCAATCTGTTCTAGGGGACAGATGGTATTAACAGCATTTTAAGTTTATACTCTGGAACATCTGAGTTTGAGATTCTTCAAAAAGCAATAGCCCTGGGGCGCCTGGGTGGCTCAGTGGGTTAAAGTCTCTGCCTTCGGCTCAGGTCATGATCCCAGAGTCCTGGGATCGAGCTCCGCATCGGGCTCTCTGTTCAGCAGGGAGCCTGCTTCCTCCTCTCTCTCTCTCTGCCTGCCTCTCTGCCTACTTGTGATCTCTATCTGTCAAATAAATAAATAAAATCTTTAAAAAAAAAAAAGCAACAGCCCTGTTTCTTTGAATGACAATTAAAGCTGCCTGACAGTGAGTGAGTGAGTGAATTTAGCCTGGTTCTTTGTGATACTGAATCCTTTCAGCTCTGCCTCCAACTCCCATTATCAGTCATTTTCTCTCAGATGTTAGAAAGAAAACAAAGCCTATCTACCAGTGTGCCAAAGCACTGGAAACACCACTGATCTTCTCCTTTAGGCTCAAAGCAAAGGCTTCCCCCTGCCCCACCCCCAACAAACTTGAATGGCTTCTCAAAACTTCAACATTAAGTAGTTAGGACAGTAAACTTTAAGGTCACTAACATATGACACATCTACTTATGGTGGCTTTTATTTTTCCCAATTTTTTTCTCTTAGCAGAAAAAGGAATTTTTATGACCATGCCATAAGATCTGCTTCTATTCAAGCTCTAATTACACAGGATTGAGCCATATGAAATCGCTACCTTTGTAGGCCAAAAATGATCAAATAGCTGCAGTCTCATATGGTTCAACCTAACATAAATACGCAGATAATATCTGCCATTCGCAACATGGGTGAACCTGGAGAACATTATACTAAATGAAATAAGCTAGACACAGAAGGAAAAAAAGGGCATGATCTCACTTATATTTGGAATCTAAAAAAGGCAAATACACAGAAGCAGAGAGTATAACAGTAGTTACCAGGAGCAGGAAGGTGGAGAAATGGGCAGATACTAGGAACAAATCTGCAGTTATGTGCAATGAAAAAGTCTAGAAAGCTAACGTACAGCATGATGACGACAGTAACATGTACTGAATAGTGGAAATTTACTGCAAGAGTAGATTCAGGAGCTATCATCACACACACAGAAATAGTAACCATATGTGGAGATGATCCGTTAATGAACAGGACTGTAGCAATCATTCCACTGTATACATATAGTACATCATTGTGCCGCACACTTTATTTTTGTCTGTTGTACACTTTAAATACAATTTTTATTTAAAAATAAAAATTTGGGGGACGCCCGGGTGGCTCAGTTGGTTAAGCGGCTGCCTTCGGCTCAGGTCATGATCCCAGCGTCCTGGGATCGAGTCCCACATCGGGCTCCTTGCTCGGCAGGGAGCCTGCTTCTCCCTCTGCCTCTGCCTGCCACTCTGTCTGCCTGTGCTCACTCGCTCTCTCTCTCTCTCTCTCTGACAAATAAATAAATTTAAAAAAAATTTTTTTTAATTAAAAATAAAAATCTTAGGGGCGCCTGGGTGGCTCAGTAGGTTAAAGCCTCTGCCTTCAGCTGGGCTTGTGGTCCCAGGGTCCTGGGATCGAGCCTCACATTGGGCTCTCTGCTTAGTGGGGAGCCTGCTTCTCCCTCTCCCTCTGCCTGCCACTCTGACTGTGCGCTCTCACTCTCTGTCAGATAAATAAAACTATTTAAAGATTCTATTTAAAGAGTGAGAGAGTGCACAAGAACGGGGAGGGACCAAGGGAGAGGGAGAAGTAGGCTCTCTCCTGAGCAGGGAACCTGATGGGGGGGCCCTGATCCTAAGACCCTGGGATCATGACCCCAGCTGAAGGCAGATTCTTAGCCAACTGAGCCACCCAGGCGCCCCATAAATAAAATCTTTTAAACATTTAAAAAATAGCGCAGGTTTAGTCGCAATTCGATGTAGCTTTTCAGTCCTATACCGAGGTCCGCCGGGTCATGGTGCCAGCCTGACTGAGAAGAGGACGCTCCCGGGAGACGAATGAGGAACCACCTCCTCCTGCTGTTCAAGTACAGGGGCCTGGTCCGCAAAGGGAAGAAAAGCAAAAGACGAAAATGGCTAAATTCGTGATCCGCCCGGCCACCGCCGCCGACGGCAGTGACATCCTGCGGCTGATCAAGGAATTGGCTAAATACGAATACATGGAAGACCAAGTAGTGCTAACTGAAAAAGATCTACTAGAGGATGGTTTCGGAGAGCACCCTTTCTACCACTGCCTGGTTGCAGAAGTGCCCAAGGAGCACCAGTCTCCGGAAGGACACAGCGTTGTGGGTTTCGCCATGTACTACTTTACCTATGACCCATGGATTGGCAAACTCTTGTATCTTGAGGACTTCTTCGTAATGAGTGATTATAGAGGCTTTGGCATAGGATCAGAAATCCTGAAGAATCTAAGCCAGGTTGCGATGAAGTGTCGCTGCAGCAGCATGCACTTCTTGGTAGCAGAATGGAACGAACCATCTATCAACTTCTACAAAAGAAGAGGTGCTTCTGATCTGTCCAGCGAAGAGGGATGGAGACTCTTCAAGATCGACAAGGAGTACTTGCTCAAAATGGCAGCAGAGGAGTGAGGAGTGCGGATGCAGACAGTGACAG
>PISX010014814.1:0-51732 GCA_004024625.1 Mellivora capensis
GAGACAAACCATAAGTGACTCTTAATCTCACAAAACAAACTGAGGGTTGCTGGGGGGAGGGGGTCGGGAAAGGTGGGTGGGGGAATGGACATTGGGGAGGGTATGTGCTATGGTTAGTGCTGTGAAGTGTGTAAACCTGGCGATTCACAGACATGTACCCCTGGGGATAAAAAATTGTTTATAAAAAAATAAAAATTTACAAAAAAAAAGTTTCACTAAAAAAAAAAAAAAAGAATTAGGCCCTGAATGGGTGTATTTCTGGAGGTCAACACACCGTATTCATAGAGTCCTATCTTTATTCAGTTTTGAAGCCTAGAGGCCACAGGGAATAATATCAGCTCTCCAAGTAGCAACCTCTTCTCTTCCGTCCCACTGCTCAATTTCTACTGAAAAGAGCTCACAGGGAGAGGAGGCAATGCTGTGGGCCGTCAGGGTTTGGTAAGCTGGTTGCTGCTGCCGGAAGCTCAGTAAAACTCAGGAACTGAGAACTCAATCAGTGGGACTGGACCTCTAGTGTTGCCCTGGATCCCCTCCTCGCTACTTTGAAGAGACAGGTGAATGTCATGATGGCATCACCTGGGCATGACTTGAAGAAGCATTAGGAGGCTTTGACAGAGGGGCAGTGAAGCATGGCCTGAGGAAAGAGACATCTGCGGGCCATCACTTCATCTTCCACAGAACAAACACATTTTCTGCAGGTGAACAACTAGAAACCTGCTTTCTCTGGCCAATCATTATTTCCTCCTGAATTTGAATGATCCCAGTAAGCTAGATCTTCTCAAATGAATATGGACTGGAGGTTCTGTTTTAAAATGAGCAGTTACTGAAGCATATGAGCCCTGTAAAGCATCGGAAGGCACTTTTGTAGTGCTTTTCCCGAGGACATTCAGAGCATCAAAGTGAACCAGAAACACAGTCTATGCTCCGTTATTCCAGATTCTTGTCTGGTTTTGCGGATCATCTATGCCCTAGCTCTCTTCTCCCTTCCCTACAACCTGGTTCACTAGCACTTTGACTGTAGCTTCTTACGAGCAACTCTTGCCAAAAAGAAAAAAAAAATAGAAGAAAGAAAATGGAAAAATCATAAAGTGAGGTTGGCTGGTTGGTTGGTTGGTTTCTTCCCCCCCTCCCCAGAGTATCTGTAGCACATTCCCAAGATCTTCCTTTCTCTCTGCTTCATTACTATGGTTACCAGATTTAAGATTTCAGACAGAAACTTGTATATAGGCCCAGAGGGAAGATTGATTGCAGTAAACACAGAAGACAGAGATCAGGTACAATTTGAAAATAATACGGCTCTCTGTTGAGCTGTTAACCAGTTGAGTTTCTGGGTCTTAAAGTGTGTGAAGGGTACTTGGCATATAATGGGGAATCAGTCTCCTTTTCCTTTCCAAAGATGTCAGTGCAACAGTCATGATCAAAGGCAAAGAGTAAGCCTTACGTGGTTATAAAAAAATATATCTTCATAGAAAATAGACCTAAGTTCTGGGCAGGTGCCTTTTCTCCCCTCAGTTTGTGCCTCCTGATAAGGCCGATGTCACACCCCACTAAGGACAGAACAGCTCTCATGCTGCAGGCACAGGTTACTGTGTGATGTGCCCACGGGGCCACGGGCATCCCAGTGCTCAGGAAGGGATGGTACGCACTGGTAGAACAAGGACCAGTGGCTCAGGGAGTTTGGGGGAGGTGCAGTAATTAACGCAAGGGCCACCTCCCATCCCTGCCGTCATAGCAACCAAATAAGGACCCTGCAACTCGATCTGTGACTGATTCCTAAGTGTGTCTGCGGAGGTTTAAACCAGAGAAGATCTGGTGAACTCATCTGCTTGGCCTGATATGGGCTAAAGGCACTCTTTTGCCATGACTCAAAGTAGAAAGCCTCTTTCCCACAGCCAACAAGGATATACACATACACACACTCCCACATGTGTTAGTATATCTAACAGAAACCAAAGTTTCACAAAGGGGTGTTGACTTTTCCCAGACAGGATGCACTCTGATAATTTCTCAGTTTTTCCTCTAATTTGTATTTTTCCAAAGAACTGGTGTTGAGCCACTGGACTGGCTTCATGACGCACAAGTCAGTCATACCCCACCGTTTGAAAAGTACTGTGTTGAATGGCCTTACTTGGTTCTGTCACCATCAGTTGTCATTCGTTAAGTATTTACTGAGCATCTACCATATGACAGGCATGTGCTAGTCACGCGGAAATCAAAATGAGAGCCTTCTAAATAAATACACAGGAGAGTCCCGACAGTCAGCGCTTCTGTCCGAACTTACTGGAGCTGTCCTGTGTCATGCTGAAGAAGGCTCTGGGTGGGTATTCACAGGAGATCTGAGAGATGGCCTACTATGTACCAGGTGTTGTGCTGGGCTCTTTACATGTCCCATTCTTTCTGTCCAGTGGTTCTCTTTGACTTTTGTCTGCCTGCTGCATGACAATTCAACCTTCCCTCCTTAGCTCAAATTAAAGCTCCCTCCAGAAGGCTCTTGCCTCCTGCTTTTCTGCCACCCGTTGAGCAGGAAACACACCTTTTTTCTATTCTCTCCTAAATGCTTGCATTTATTAGGTTGGATTTTAATAATACAATTGTGAGTCTTTTGTGCACTAAACAGTGGGCAAGTAATCAAAATAATACATAGGATCATTTTAAAGAGTCAGAGTGCATTTTACATGAACAGGAGAAGATAAGGTTACCAAAAGAACTCAATTATACTATTGCAGGGAGCCGGCTGTTCCTTTTCCCCCAGATCTGTGTGTTGGGCTAGACATGAGATGCCAGTGGGCTGGATTCTTAAGAAGACATAGCTGTCTACATCTGCCGCGCCCCATATAAGAAATGGCATGATTTCTGATAACTTAGTACTGGCTAGTTTTCCACTTTCAGACCACTGAGCTATAAGCCCTGAGCAGAAACCAGTAATTCATTCAACAAATATTTCTCGAGTACCAAGTATGTACCAGGCAACATGACAGGCTCATCAGATTGAAAGAATAATGAACAGCCTCTGCTTTTTAGAGGCTGTCCAATAACATTTTCCTGAGGGTTTTTAAAAAAAAAAAAACAGGTGAAGGGAAGAGAAAGAAAATATTTGATGAGTGTTGGCTGTGTGCAAGGCACTGTTGTTACATGCATAATCTTGTTTACTTCTAATAGTAATTCCATGAGAAAGGGCTTTATTAGGCCCTTTTTATGGATGAAGAAACTAAGACCCAGAGTGATTTGACAATGGCTCCGAATCACCCAGCAACTAGAGTACCATCCAGGATCTAAATTCAGCCAGCGGAACTCCTGGCAGAAGCTCATTTCACTACGCCATGCTTCCCTCTCACCTCTTGCTTTGTAGGGTTTGAAGAGAAAAAGGTATATATATTTTAAGAGGGCAGAAATTCACATGGCAGAATTATTCCAGAAAAGGGTGCTCTAATGAAACATGTTGACAGGGTACTTGGCGGGGATGAAGCAAGCTGGCTTTAGGACAGGGATTTTCATGGTTTTTTTTTTTCCTTTTATCAGTCTGTCCTAAAAGACAGGAAGTGTGAAAGAGCATTTGATGATTCAATGACGAATTAAGGCATCTGAGGTCTGGCAGTCAGGAATTGGCTGTACGACATTTAACAAACCTCCTAAATTGCCTAGGAAAAATCTCACTGCCTAACTACTTTAATCCGAAGCATTTTGTGCTTCCCAGAATAGAGTCGTCTGACTACTTAGAACAATTATTTTACCATCATACATGTGAGCACAGTTCAGTGCTGTTAACTAAGGTGGAAACTGTTGAGCCTGGCATGCATTCTACTGGATGGCATTTCCTACTGTCTCCTCCTCGTGCATGCGTCCGCGGAGCTGAGAGGCCACCTTCTAACTTACGGGCAAAGGTGTTGCCTGGAGTTCTCATTGGGTTCCCAATACCAACAGGATAATCTCAAGCCACCAAATAGCTAGTGCTACTCTTAAGAAATCCAACCAACCAACCAACCAACCAACCAACCAAACAAACAAAAACCTGCAACATAGGATTAGATTATTCTATGTGATTAAGAGCCTTCAGAATTAAAATAGGTAAGTAGCTATTAACATAGGTAATAGGTAAACATAAGCGGCCATAATGATGAACTTAACATTTCTCGTCAGGTGACAATTCATTTTATTTTGTGCTTTGGGCCATTTTCCTATGCCTTAATCATGGGCCTTGTTTTAGACTGCACCTATTGCCATATGCGTACATTTTTTAAATGGACTATTTGCAATACATTCAGAGCAGCACTTCTCAAGTGTCAGTGTGCTTGTGAATTTCCTGGGGCCCCTGTTCTACCAAAGATTAGGATTCTAGGAGTCCAGGTTGGGGCCTGACAGTCTGCATCTCTGACAAGCTCCAGGTGATGCCACTGCTTCTGGTCAACACGAGATACTCTAAGAAAACGAGCCTCTATACCAGTGGTTCTCAAAACCGGCTGTACGTTGAAATCACCCGGGAAGTCTTTAAAAAATCAAGATGCCTTGCCTTGTCTTCTACTCCCCCAAAATACTAACTCATTTGGTCTGGAGTGGCATCTGGGCACAGAGAACTTAAGAAACTCCCAGGGAACGGTAATGTACAGGCAGGATCAAGAACTGATTGCCTTGTCTCTAGAAAACATGAGGGCTCATTTCTGGTGTGACTACTGTTGCTCTTGAATAAATCCAGCAGCAGAGTGAAATGAAGTGGGAACATTCAATAACTTAACCTCCTAATGTTTACACTCATGTCAACTTGTTGAAAAGCAATTAAATTATATGCCCAACAAAATTCATACCCCTCTCACCAGGGCAAAGAACCATATTTTGGATGCATTTTTTACTGTCTGGTGTAATAATAATAATAAAAAAAACTTACATAAAGAGCTAACTGACTAAAGCGGAAATTCTTAATTAAAACGTTTTTCTGGCTGGATAATCTGTTGTATTATACTAGCCTAATTACTCCTGACAGGAGTGGTATCATTGTTCGTAAGCAGGTTGCCATCCCAAAGCTAAATTTTTTTCTCTCTCTCACAAAACCGTAGTCGTCTGTGTGCACAGCATGTCTCTGTTCCTTAGATCAGGGCTTCTCAACCTTGGTGTTGACATTTGAACCCCATAATTCTTCGCCGCGGCTGCTATGTCCTGTACACTGTAGGAAGTTTAGCAGCAATCCCACCCTCTACCCACTCGATGGCAACAGCACACACAGTCTCCCACCCACCCCCCAAGTTGTGAGGACCAAGAACGCCTCCAGAAGTTGCCAAGTGTTCCCTGGGGCAAGGAGAAAATAACCCTTGCTTGAGAACCACTGCCTTAGATCAAAGGAGGTTGCCACATCAGTGACTCTCACTTTCATCTTGAACGTCTCAGTGTGGCAAGCTCTTGGGGTTCATCTGATGAAAATGAGAGGTAGGTCGGCAAGGTAGGACGAGGCCATTTTCGGGTGAGCATTGACTGCCACCTCACAGAGCAGAATTTTCACTGCCTGTTTATTTAATTCTATCTTATTTATTCACAATAACAAGATGAGGTTAGAATAATTTACAGTTAACATGGCTAGATGAAATGAAGTGCACAAATGCTGGTTCCTCCCTGAGGATAGCCCTTCCCCATCGGCCAGAAGTACTTTCCACTCCTAGGAATTACCAGAGCTCCACCTGTAATTCTGCTGTGGTTCTTGACATTCTCTTCCCCATATTAGAAAAGTTTGGCACTTCATTTTTCTTCTTATGGATCCCCACAGCTGCATGGAAACAGGTTTCAAGCAGTTTTCATATCCCCACTTCCCCTTAGCTAAAACAGAACTCTGTACAAAGCAAAAGCCTTCTACAAAATACCCGAATAAGCAAACCCTAGGCTTTGTCCAGCAGCTTAGAGTGAGAACAAAGGAAATAAGGGCTATTTCCATATGTGCGCTTCTACACGGAGCCAGGATCATTTATTCTCTAAAAGGCTACACTCGCTTGTGATAATTCTTCAATCAGGTGGGAATAACTCCAGCTTAAAAGTGTTTCGTCCCCAAAGAGCTTGTTACAAAGAAGAAGAACACTGATAGAAGACAAATTAGAACTGTGATTACGAAAGCGCCAGACTTCTCTCTCGTTCCGTTTGATCTTCTTATGAGGATCCAGTTGTGTTTACATGTAACTAAAGTCTGCCTCACCATGGAGAATTTTATAGCAATTAAGAGCTAGACTGTAGAAGGAGAAGGTTTTAAGATATCTGCCACCATCGCTGTTCTAAGATAGTAGGCGAGCCGAAAGCACAGGCCTGATTTCAGGGACATAGGAACTAGAATTGTATTATGAAACCCGTCAAGTTCCTTCGAATACCCAGTAGCACAGAATATTAGATCAATGCCAACTGCAAGTTGCAATAGATGGAATGCTCTCATTTTTCTGTAATTTGGAGAAATGACTATTCTGGCTTCAGGGATGCCACCCGTCGCTCCTTCCAGATCCTTAGCCGTCTGTTTGCACACTTGATGCACAAAACAAATTCCAGGGTCTGTTTGGTATTTGGTGAGGAGGCAGAGGATGGGGTTAAATGGGACTGTAACTGTCATTAGGCTCCTGGCACAAAAGGCGCTGCACCCTCGTTCGCTTGTGTTGGCTCCAAAGCAACCCTGAGTCAAGGATTTGTTTGCAAGTGGTTTTTCTGGGACATAGTATGGGAAGTGCAGGGAGGGAGTGGGGAAATGGGACCGGGAAAGGAGGAAAGTCAAGAAAAGGCCTGTGAAGGAGCAGCAGATAAGTGTTGGCAAATGGAGCTCAAACCTCTGAGAGACTCAGACTTGAGCTACCAAGGAGTGAGGAGGCTCGGTAGTCAGCCAGCCAGCTCGAGCTCTCACCAGCCGAGGGCCACCCCTGACGCATTCACCTCCTGCCACTTCCAGCTGCTTTGAGTATGGATGGAATACACTGGAGTGGCCTGGAGACGCTCTCAGTCACAGGAAACCATTGCTGTGTGTGGTGGTCAGAATAATGACTACCAAAGATGTCTCTCTCTATCCTAATCCCTGAAACCGTGAAAATGTTACTTTACAGGACAAGGGGGGTTTGCAGGTCTGATTAATTTAAGGAATTAGAGATGGAGAGAGGGCCCTAGATTATGCAGGTGAGCTTAATTTAGTCACATGGCTCTTAAAAGTGGAAAGCCTTGGGGCGCCTGGGTGTCTCATTCGGTTAAGCATCTGACTTCGGCTCAGGTCGTGATGTCAGGGTCCTGGGATCAAGCCCCAAGTGGGGGCTCCCTGCCCAGTGGGGAGCCTGCTTCTCCCTCTTTCCATTTTCCCACCCCGCCTCTCCTGTACGCATGTTCTCTCTCAAATTAAAAAATATATATATTTAAAGTGGAGAACTGTCTTAGCTGTGGTCTGAGGGAGATGTGGCTATGGAAGAAAAGGTCAGAGAGAGACAACATCGCCAGCTTTGAAGAAAAGGGGCTGTAAGTCAAGGAATGTGAGTGGCCTTTAGAAGTGGGAAAAGGCAAGAAATCAGCTTCTTCCCTAGAACTCCGTTACATAAGTGAGACAAAGGTGGCCACTACATATTGTCCCCTGGATTCTTTTTTTTTCACTGTGGACTGAGACCTATTAGCTCCGAAGGCTGCTGGCATCTCAGTCAGTTTTTCACATTGAATGATTTTTCAGATGGTCCAAACAAGCTGATCTTTAGCCGTCTAAAGCCTGCCTGCTCTGCATACCTCATGAAACCACGTTCAGCATCTGCGGACCAGTGATAAGACAGAGCCTTGTGGTTATAAGACCCTCAGCTGCCGTGCCTTCTGAAGCTCTCTGGAACTTCCGCATGCTGCTGAATGACGTCACCTAGACAGGTAAGCGTCCTCTCCACTGGGAGTCCCTTTGTCCTCTTCCCTTCTGGGTCGAAGCTCCTTGCTGGAAGATTCTGCCCCCCTCTCGTGCCGCCTTGCCAAGCCTATCCCATACAGCTCGTCCTGTGGTGCCGCCTCTCCTGGGCGTGCCTTTTTCCTTGATCAGCCTCCAAATTGCAAAAAAAACCCACAAGCCTTCAGAAGCAGTGCTTCCTTGCCAGTACCTTCTGTTTGTTTTTTTTTTTTTTGTCCAGTGAGGCCCATATTCTGATCTCCAGAATTGCAGATCCTAAGTTTGTCTTGGTTTAAGCCACTAAGTTTGTGGTGATGTGACAGCAATAATGAGAAGCATTTCTTACTGCAAATAACTCAAACCACAAAGACCTTTCTGTATTGATACTTGTTTACGGTGAGCTTTGCAAAGGCTATGGTATGTATCCTGGATTTGGAAAGGTCATTCCAGCAAAACTACACAAAGATTAATTACTGTGTGTTCATAATGATCTGTGCTTTAGGGAGGGGCTTGCAGGTAAGCATAGACTAATTATATAATTAAAGGTGGTTTTTAAAAAGTTTTTGTTTATTTATTTGATAGAGAGGGGGAGAGAGCACACACAGGGGGTGGGGGGAAGGGAGGAGTAGAGGGGGAAGCAGGCCCCCCTCTGAGCTCGGAGCCCGATGCAGAGCTTGATCCCAGGACTCTGAGATCATGACTTGCGCCAAAATCAAGAGTCAGACACTGAACCAACTGAGCCACCCAGGTGCCCCCAAAAGTGTGTTTAAATAGAAATGCTGAAGTGGTATTTTCCTGAACTTGTGCCTCATTCCAATCTGACCCATTTTTAGGGAGTGCTATTTCTATAGTCTAGTCTGATCCTAGCATCTGTAAAACTTTTTGGTGGCTCCCACTTCAGGAGCACCTTAAGTCTTCCTCCCGCACAAGTGCCATGTCCCTAGTGTTCTGCTGGGCCCATCTCTTCATGACGACCTTCCCATAACTGTTCCTCAGCCTGAACATCTCTCTTAGCCTCCTTTCACCCGTCCAACTCCTACTCCTGGGTCAAGACCCAGATGAGTGGTCATTTCCCAGGTGCTATTTTATGAAGTGGAGAACCTGCTGTATCCTTGGTCCTCACCGAACCTTGCACTACACCTCGCCTGTAGCACAATACCGGTTTCTGTATGGAAAACCATTTGTCCATGAGTCTCTCCATCCTAGGCAGCAAAGCACAGACAACACAAAAAGAGACTAGTTGATAAAGTTTTTCTTCTCATTTTAACGTTGAATTCCCTTTTAAAATTTTGTGTAGCAAGTCTCTTAAAATGTCTTTATGCAAAACTGGAACTTCAGCTAAGTTTGATGATTATAGAAATATAAAGGATCACTGATGTTAAAGACCCGAGGTAACTGTTTTATCGCAAGGAAAAAAGTGGTGGCAGCTCCTGTATTGTATTGGTCACATTTTCGTTTATGTATAAAGTGTCCTCCTTTCATTGTTATTCTCCTCTTTATATTACATAGTCATTGCTACCCCCTCCTGGACCATCACATGAGCCATACTTTTGTCTCCCCATTGCTTTGAGGAGGAAGTGCAACCTTCTTAGCTTGGGGCAGAGTCTTTCCTTGCCTGACATCTGCTCAGCTCTCCAGGCTCCTGTCTTATTCACTTTGAGGGAGCCCAGGTGTTGGTTTGGTGCTTGTCTTAGTTGGCTTTTCCAGAAGGCCCTGAGACAAGGATTTGAGTGCATAGAGTTTATTTGGGAGGTGATCTCAGGAGGGACCAGTAGAGAGTGGGAAAGTGAGGCAGGGGAAGAAATCATCTCAATTCAACATGTATTGGTAGGTAGGTTAGAGTGTGGGTAACAGACTCAATCCCACTGGGAATTACTGGGAGCCAGTTTGGAACATACCTCAGAGGGTCAAGGAAGCTGGGATATTTATCTGTAGTCCCCAACTATTATGGTCAGAGAGCTGTTCCTGGAGTGAGTCCTCAGTATTTCCAGCTTGCCCTACATGAGTTAAGCATACTTCTGGGGCCTCAGATCCCTCCTCTGCACACTATGGCAGAGCAGAACTTAGAGCTGGAAGCCATCGCTGTCTATAGAAATGAGGGGTGGCACGGGAATAATGGGTGGAGCATTGCCAGCGTTTAGCACGGGGCCCCTCTGGCATGTTCCCATAGCGGGCCTCTGGCCTCTAGCCCAATACATGCCCTATGTACGTGAGAGTTGTGTCTGCTTCTCAGTCTGTCTCTCCCTGGACCGTGAGCATCCCCAGGACAGAGTCCACTGGATTTTGTGCATGACTTATGGTAGGTGTGCTCTATGTTTACACTGAGTGCATGAATGAATGAGTAAAATGAGATAGTCTGAAGAGATGACACTGAGGATAAGGGAAAGAAAATGATGAAGAAAACCAGGGCTAGAAAAATAAGATCTAGTAGGAAAGAAGGCAAAGAAAACAGAGATAATGGGCAAACAGGCTGGGATGAAAGAAAGGACTGGAGACACTAAAAAGATGGGGATTTCCTCTGAAAGGCTGCTTCTGCACACTGCTTCCCATCCTGGGAAAAGAGCGTTCCATATCGCAAGCCCTAAAATATGGCTGTTCTGACACCTAGCAAAATGGAACAAGCTTGGAAGAAAAGCACTTTACAAACATTTCAGGCCTCCGTGTCCCTGACAGGTACCAGCTCTCCACCCTGGTGGTCTACGGGAATTGCAAAGTACAATGACATTTATTTATTCTTGCTGGCTTTCACAATTAAGTCCAAACTCCTAATCCATACCGGTCTGATAAAGCCTCAACTAAACTCCTCAACCTTTAAGACAAAAACCAAATACGCCTTCTACCTCCCTGGGGAAGCAGTTACAACCTTTTCAACATCCTGCTTGCTAAGGAAGTGGTTGTTACCTTAATTAATGATCTACAAAACCCTCTTTAAACACAGTGTGCAAACAAGTGGCAGAATATAGGGTGAAATGTTAAACGACGGGAGAGAACACACACCGTTTCACTATACTCTTCTTGAAAGAAAAAAAAAAAAGCTGAGATGATGGAGTTTCCTTTCCAAGGATATGGAGAACGGAGACCTGTAGGGATTTCCAGTCTAAATATGTCTTTATAAAGTACTTTATATTCTGTTTGTTAATCTTTTCATGGCTAGTTTTTCAACATGGAATCACTGGGGTTAATGTCCTTGACGTGATTATGGACACATGAGTAGCAAAGGTATGATGTAATGATAATATTTTCACTACTGAAGGCCGTTTTCAGGCTTCTTTGGCCCCTCGGTTCTCCGTGTTGGGGAACTAGACTAGCAGCTTCAGTATCACTTGTACCTGGCACGTACTTGTTGGAAATGCCCCCGGCTCTGAGTCCAGCTTGGGGCTGGAGTGCAGGACTCTGTTGGACCTAGGCCTCCAGGGCCTAGTTAGAGAAGGACTGATCTAGAGCCGCTCAAGAGGTAGCCCATATTCCCACAGTAGTCTGCGAGTGGACAAGTGTGTTTGCCATTGGTTCTTCTCAATTCCTGTGCCTCTGGCGGGTCCAAGTAGTGAGGATTCTTCTATGTATTCTCACAGTTGTAGTCACCTACCCAATTCAGAAGTTCCCACTGGATTTTTTCTAGAATGGATGAAATTGTTGGTCTCTTTAACATTGTCCTACTGCCCTCACTTTCTCTTTAACACTATAAACATCATTGTGTGTGCCTCTTGAACCACACACGTTTACGTGTTGAACTTAAAAATAAGCTTTCGTTATGACTGTTAATACCACTGAGCATTCCCTAAATAGATGTGATAAAGAACTTCCATTTTTTCCTACCCACATACATGTGTCTTCATCTCCCAGAATTTGGAGATTCAGAGTGTAAACTTAATAGTTCCCAGATACGGGTCCTGCCTTACCTCCTGCATGAAGCCATGCATAGCATCACAGATTTGTTTTCTTAGGGTGTGTGGTGTGTGGATCCATGTGATTTATGTTTTAGAAGCCAATCAGATGGAGTTTTCCTTCATACTCAACTGAGTGTGCATTTGAATAATTGGAATTTTCAAAGGTAGGCTGCTGGAAAAATTTTGCCTTATTCTAATGTAAGGGAAAGAACTGGCCATCACCCACTGAGCCCCACCTACGTATGAATCGTGGAGGAATTGACTGGAGGTTTGCAGAACTGAAAGCACTCTCACGACAAATTGGGCAGATATATGCAAATTATGTCACCCTTGGGAACAAGAAATAGGAAACAATTAGGGTATACTTCTCAATATGAAACTGTCCTAACAGTGTTCTAAACTAGGGTTTTCTTTAACATGGCACGATCAACATTTAGGGCAGGATAATTTTTCATTTTATGGGTGTGGGGGGGGCAACCCTGTACATGGTAGGAAATGTAACAGACTAGATGCCAGTAGCACCCTTCCCTTGGATGGGACAGCCAAGCCTATCTCCGACATGGCCACAGGTTCCTTGGAGGACAAAATTGCTCTGGCTGAGAACTAACTCTAAGCCTTTGGAGAGGAAAAAGATGAGCCAGTTCAATGGATTCCTTTGCTTGGATCTGTGGGGTTGATTAGCCTTAGTGATGGTACCATCTGCATTTCAATAGTCACCTTTCAGCATCAGTTTACATTCTAATTGGGTTAGAAGGCTCTTCATGGGTTCTCTACCTTTGGAAAAATTGCTCTCCTACTTAGGAAGTTTAGGCACAGCCTGTAACCACGGGAGATAGAATGGAAGAATTCAGCTTGGCCTTGATTCTTTCCTCTTCTTTTGTTTAGCCACTATAGAGTGGAGGCATGAACTCATTATTTCAGTCCTATGATTATAAAAATCACTGTACATGGGTCACATTTTGCTGTGCAATCTAATTTTCCTTTGTGGAAGAAAGACCAGAGGAATGCAAATGGGGGAGGGGAAATGAGGCTATTTTAAGATGTTTGATTTTAATTTGTAGAATATGCTCCCCATTAAATTGAACAAAAGCTTTATGACCCAGAATCCGGTACCTAGTGGTGGAGAAAGTAGATATTAAAATGAACAATCACTAAACATAGAATTTACCACGTGCTAGGGTTTTGTTTTGTTTTGTTTTTTTCTATAGCTTTACTCACAGGAACTCACTTTATTCTCACCACAGTCCTATGAGGGGAATACTATTAACTCCATTTTACAGATGAGAAAACTGAGGCACAGAGAGGTTTTTGTATTTTTTTTTTCTTTTTAAGTAACCTACCAAGGTCACAGGACTGGTCAATTACAGTGCCTCCATTTGAATGTTGGCAGTTCGGGCCCCTCAGTTTTGAAGGCAAAACCAAGAACTTCAAAACTTGAACCCCTCACAGGATATCCACCTGAGACAAGGCTAGACTGAGAAAATGACAAAGTCAGACACACAAGGCTATTTCATAACTTTGTCGAAGCACAAAACAAAAACAAGGTCACTCTGCTACCCAGGAACATCCTGCTCTTGGTTAAAGGAAGTGACTGCTCTTTCTTTACCAATAAAACTATCATTGTTTTAATCCTCACATGAGTCTGCCCTTCTACAGATAGGTTACTGAGATACACAATTACAGAATTTACCCTGCCTTTTTTTGTTGTTGTTAGAGAGAGGGAAAGAGGTAGAGAGAGACAGAGGGAGAGGGAGAGAGAGAATCTTAACCAACTCAATACCCAGCAGAGGCTGACATGGAGCTTGATCTCACAACCTGAGATCATGACCTGAGCCGAAATCGAGTCAGATGCTTAACCAACGGAGTCACCCAGGCGCCCCAAATTTCCCCCTGTTTTCTGACAACATCCAATCTAGAGCAAACCCCTGCTTCCTTAGGTTTTCCTCCAAATCACCCAAGTTTTACAGAGGGACCCTTCTTCCACTGCTCCCCATGGTATGTGTTCTTCCTCACTGCAGAGTAGTAAACCCACCTTGTTTAAGTACAGCCTTATTTCTGGTGGCATTTGGCTGAAGAGTGTTGACACTACTTGTCAATGTTACGAAGCTCAAAGTGGTAGTTAATTTCAGATGACTAAATCAGTACCAAAAAGATTAATACAATCTAGAAAATGAGCCAAATCCAATGAAGTGAAAATTTACAGCAATAAATATAAAGTTGTTTATTTAGGTTAGAAAAAAGTCAAGCACTCAGGAGGAGATAACTTGATAGCTATTCATATTAAAAATAGGGAAAAAAAGACTTGGGAAATTAACAAGCCTTAGCAAAGTCAAAAAGAGCCTGTAGTAAACTAGGATGACTTAAAAGCTCTATTGTAACTTAATGCTCTGTTAAAAGCTGCAGATAAAGAGGGGACATTACAGCTCTTTTGTGTTACATGTTGATCATGCCTGGGCTATCTTTCCAATTCTGTGACTCATACTTCAAGATGTTCACAAGCAAACCACAAAAGGGTGATCGGTGTGCTGCATGGCTATAAGCCACATCATAGGAAGGACTAGGTCTGTTTAGCTCAGAAGATTTGAGAAGACCTTCCACCTCACCATCCTTAAGTGTTTGAAGGGATGTCTCCAGGAAGAGAGGAAGGAGATTTTTACCGCTAATGAGGAGGAGGGCTGGTCTGACTGGGGACATTCCAGGACTCCATGGATTCAGATAAGCCACTCCAAGATGACCATTTGCTCTGGATTTTTGTCTTCTGGCTTTCACCAGTGGGGTCTCATGTTCTGTTGGAATGGGAATGTTCTGTTGGGAAAGGGAATGGACTGTTCTGTTGGAATGGGCTCTTGGAACAGTGGGGAGGAAATAGCGCAGGGCTTCTGGGACTCCTGAGTGGAGGGACAAGGGCTTCTTCTAAGTTGTTTCTCTCCCGGTGACACTGCATTCAGGTTTGAGGCTAAAGCCTGGATAAAAATTGTTTATTGTCCTTGTACATTTATTCCCATTCAGTAGGTCAATGAGAAGATGACTGGTTGAGAGCAAGATTCAGGTGTTTCTAGGTAAAGCATCCTAGATAATATCTACCAATATCTTTCCAGTCTTCTATTCTTCTGCAAACATGCATCACTTTCTACCCATTGTTTATCATGTTTATCAAAAGGAACAAATTGGTTACTAAGATGCTTGAAAGAGCAGAATTATTTCAGCCCTATAGGATAAGGAAATGATCTTTTTTTTTTAAAAAAGATTTTATTTATTTATTTGTCAGAGAGAGAGAGAGAGAGAATGAGCGAGCACAGGCAGACAGAATGGCAGGCAGAGGCAGAGGGAGAAGCAAGCTCCCTGGCGGGCAAGGAGCCCGACGTGGGACTCGATCCCAGGACGCCGGGATCATGACCTGAGCCGAAGGCAGCCGCTTAACCAACTGAGCCACCCAGGCGTCCCAGGAAATGATCTTTTGAGGAATTAGCAAGTTAGCTAAGACTTAAAGGGTAGATGGTGGGGAGGGTGCAGAAAATCACAACAAAATGAGTACTGAATTCTTACTCTGCCAACTTATTATCATCTGAGAACTTTTGCTCAGGGCCTCACATCCTCACCCTCTTGTCCAGTCAGGTTGAAGCCCCATATTTTTTGGGAGGTCGAAGTCCCAACAATGTGTTAACATTCCTTTTAAAAAGCAGCTTATGGTGATGAGCACCAGGTGTTGGATGAAGGTGTTGAATGTGTATATTGGCCACCTGAAACTAATATAACACTGTAGGTTAAGCGGAATTAAACTGAAAACTTTTTTTTAAGATTTTATTTATTTATTTGACAGAGAGAAATCACAAGTAGGCAGAGAGGCAGGCAGAGAGAGAGGAGGAAGCAGGCTCTCTGCCAAGCAGAGAGCCCGATGCGGGGCTGGATCCCAGGACCCTGAGATCATGACCTGAGCCGAAGGCAGAGGCTTAATCCACTGAGCCACCCAGGCGCCCTAAACCGAAAACTTTAAAAACAAAGAGCTATCATTAGGTGGCCTAAAAACCATAACTATTTTCTCCAGCGGCTGCAATTTCTGTTTTGTCACTGAAAATAAAGAAATCGGGGCTCTGTGGGCAACTGGAAATATCTGAAACCAGGCCCAATGCCAAAAGTCTGGTGTGGTGTGGCCAGATAGTAGAAAGAAAGGAAACAACAAAAGAAAGGGAGAAACTCAGGTGAGGCTTTAAAGTTCTGGTGGGGAAATTGTTATAAACATCACGTGGTATGAAAACTTCTTATTGGAGCTGAGGCAGTAACATAAAAATAGGATTTTACCACATAGACCTGGGGTCTCAGCATCTAATAGACTGGGGTTGGCCCAACCATAGGGCTTTGCAAGTTCTCTCAGTTGAAGATGTGGCTTTGATTGTTTCTGAGAAACTCTGCTTTGGTAGAAAGTGACAGTGGCTGCTTTGTGAGATGCAGAAAAGATAACCTAAGCAACTAGACCTAGCCACAGGCTGCCTGGCCCGACCTTGAAAGTGACCTTATTCCATAATTTCATTGCTTAGTAAAGAGCAGGCATTCTTCCCATGCAAGTAAATGTAATCTGAGGCGTTCTCTCAAATATCTTCCTTGAATACGTCTTAATGTCAGTGTCACTTTGGAAAATGATTTGCTCTTGGTTTTTTCCTTATACCTTCTAAATAATCAGCCTGTATTCTGCTGCAGAGGTCAGTTCCCCAATGACTTTTTTTCCACTGGGAATATTGAACTTTTAAAAATTAGGGTTTTAGGAGCACCTGGGTGGCTTAGTCAGTTAAGCATCTGCCTTCGGCTCAAGTCATGATCCTGGAGTCCCTGGATCTAGTCCTCTGTGTGTGTTTGGCGCCGGGCGGGGTTGGGGGGGGGGTTCCTCTGCTCAGTGGAGAGTCTGCTTCTCTTTTTCCCTCTGCCCCTCCCTGTTAGTGCTCGTTCTCTCTCTCTCTCTCAAATAAAATCTTAAAAAAAATAAAAGTAGTGTTTTTGTTTTAACAGGCTCCAACCCATTAGGGTCTGTGAGAATTTAGTGGTTCATGCCTAGCTGGGCCAGAAGTAGGGCATGGTAAGGCCTCAGGTGCAAAGTGTAAGGGGGGGCCACAACCCCAGTGCTCCAGGTCAATATTTCCATGCAAAAACTTCATTGTTAGTGAACAAAATCCAGGGTGAACAAAATACCAAATTTCTGATAAAACCAGCATCCGACCCTGTACTTGTGTGCTCACCTCACTTGCCTTACCCTAATCCTATCTGTACTTAAAAAACTGAATAGACCATTAGAGTGCATTAGAGGTGTTTGTTTCAAGTACCTCTGTGACTCAGAGAGAGAGACTGGATCATAATGTAAGATCTAAAATGCAAAGTCTGAGCAATAGCAGTTAAGGTCAGGGACTCTGGAACCAGACTTCCTGCATGTGTAGCTTTGGACATTTTGCTTAAACTCTCTTTGCTTTAGTTTTCTCATCATCTGCAAGATGGAGATAAGAATACTGCCTTCATTATTGACAGGATGACCACATAATTTACCCAAACAAGGGCAATTTTGAGAGTGGAAAATGGCATTAACAGATAATACAACTCTCTGATTTTATTACAAAATAAAAATGCATTCTCAAAGTTATCCTGCAAAAATGACAAAAATGACTGCTCAGCCTGTTTTGTTTTTTTTTTTGTCCATTGAAACTATGATTTTCCACGTGTTCCACTGACCCCACCAAGTGGTGGCCTAGTGCTGTCATGGATTTTGTGTGCCATGTCATGGACCAAAGCTGACACCCCAAGTGGCCAGCAGGATAGCAGTGCCCCCTTACTGACAAAGGCCAAAAGAATGACTCCTTTATCCCCAGTCTCTTGTGTCCAAGTGTACTCCATTTTGATATCAGCAAGCTCCCTTTGAGTTATCCTGGAAAGAGAGTGATATGGCATTGCTTCTGGAAAGGGTCAAGAAAAGAAGCCAGAGAGAGCGACGGTTATTTTTTAGATTTTACTACATGTTAAAGTGAGAACTCGTCCACTGTACATGTACGCCCCCACCCCAGAAGATGACGGCAAGACAGAAAGCAGATAGAGAGGTCGACCAGAGCCATTTCATTTTGTTTCAAGGCAACTATTAATAATTTGTTTAAAATGAATAATCCATAACAAATGCTAAATTACACCAAGGCAGCAGGACAATATGCAAGAGCAGAACTTTGCACAGTAAGCTGGGCTGTGTGATCACACTACTCATCTAGTTGTTGTGGGGATTAAATCAATTACTGTATGGAAGTTGCCTAAAACAGCGCCTCGTATACAGTAAGCCTTCAAGCAGCGTTAGCTCTTATTACCATTGTTTTTTTCTAAACATGGTTCAGACTTAAAAAACTTAATGTGCTGCCTTAGAGAAAACAGATGCCATTTTCTAAGGGACACATAATTGGAAATGTCTCCTAACCTTTCTTTTTTTCCCCCAAATTTAATTGTCAATGAAAATAAGAGCCTTGACTGCAAAGGTCCAAACATTATTTGTTTTGTTCCCCACCTCCTTCTCACATCTTAAATTTGTTAATTAAGCTTTGTATTTTGAGTGGCCATTTTGAGATGCATAGTCAAACTCCAGAACATCTCCATGCAAAGCATCTAAACTTGGATTTCTCAACAAAGCAGTGACTACGAATGCCAACTGGCATTTCTAAGGAGTCTCCCCTTAATGTCCACCACCGTCAACCATCTCAGGTGTCTTTCTTGCTCCACTTTGCTGTGCCCAAACTATCTTGCTTTCTTCCTTACTTGACCCCAGGTCCTCTGGAGCTGAAGTTGAGTTCATTTGACTTCATCACTGGTTTTCTTCATCACTGACGTCATCTACCAGCCTCCATCCCTTAGTAGTTGATAACTTTAGGAACACTTTCATTATCAACTCAATACCCATGAATGCCACCTTTTGTGGAGGGTCTTCCATAATCAAATGGATAACTGGCCCCATCATTGGCCTTCTAATTCCTGGACTGCCTCACTGTCAATTTTTCCTCTGCTGGACCTTGGCCATATACTCACCTGTCTTTACTTCCTATGAAATCTTGATTTTTGAGCATTTCTTTCTCCCACTCACCACTGGCTTGTGTCCTTCCAGCACAGCTATTTTAATATTCTTATTTCAGCATTTCATTGACCTCAGTGAAATGGACAATCTGTGTGTAGCCAGTGTTTCCTACATGTTCTCACTTTACCTACCTTAGATTCCCTGGTTCATCACTACCAGTCCCTCCAAGCACCCATAACCCCCCTGCTCTCCCTCCCACTTTCCCTTCCTCTCCTCCAGCTCCTCAATTGTCTTTTTTAAACCTACAGTGTTTTATTAGTTTCACATGTACAATATAGTTATTCAACAATTCCATACATCACTCAGTGCTCATCACGACAAGTGCACTCCTTAAACCCCATCACTTATTTTACCCATCCCCCCACCCACCTCCCTTCTGATAAACATCAGTTTGTTTTTTATAATTGAGTTTATTTCCTGCTTGGTCTCTCTCTTTTTTTTTCCTTTGTTCATTCGTTGTTTCTTAAATTTCATATATGAGTGAAATTATATGGTTTTTGTCTTTCTCTGACTTATTTCACTTAGCATAATACCCTCTAGCTCCATCCATGTCATTGCAAATGGCAAGATTTTGTTATTTTTATGGCTGAATAATATTCCTGTGTGTGTGTGTGTGTGTGTGTATGTGTGAGAGAGAGAGAGAGAGACATCTTTTTTATCTGTTCATCAATCAATGGGACACGGGCTGCTTCCATATCTTGGCAATTATAAATCATACTGCTATAAACATAAGGGTTCATGTATCCCTTTGAATTAGTATTTTTGTATTCTTTGGGTAAATACCCAGCAGTGCAATTGCTGGATTGTAGGGTGGTCCTATCTTTAAGTTTTTGAGGAATCTCCATACTCTTTTTCATAGTGACTGCACAAGTTTGCAGTCCCACCAACAGGGCACAAGTGTTCTTTTTTCTCCAAATCCTCGTCAACACCTGTTTGTTTCTTGTGTTGTTGAATATCTATTCTCTTCAAGCTATTCCAAAAAATTGAAAGAGAAGGAAAGCTTCCAAATTCATTCTATGAGGCCAATATTACCTGCATACCGAAACCAAATAATGGCACCTTTAAAAAAGAGAACTACAGGCCAATATCCCTGATGAACATAGATGTAAAAATCCTCA
This sequence comes from Mellivora capensis, assembly GCA_004024625.1. Classification (NCBI taxonomy): domain Eukaryota; kingdom Metazoa; phylum Chordata; class Mammalia; order Carnivora; family Mustelidae; genus Mellivora; species Mellivora capensis. Next base: position 19,942 of record PISX010014814.1, read on the forward strand.
CCCAAATACTAGCAAACGGAATTCAACAATACATTAAAAAAAATCATTCACCACGATCAAGTGGGATTTAATTTGGGTTTGTAAGGGTGGTTCAATATTTGCAAATCAATCAATGTGATACATCCATAAGAGAAGGGATAAAAACCATATGATCATTTCAATAGAGAAAAAGCATTTGACAAGGCACAACATCCATTCATGATTAAAAAAAAAAAAAAAGAAAGAAACCAACAAAGTAGGTTTAGAGGGAACATACCTCAACCTAATTAAGGCCATCTACGAAAACCCACAGCTGACATCATCCTCAATGAGGAAAAAGTAAGAGCTTTTCCCTTAAGGCCAGGAACAAGACAAGGATGTCTATTCTTACCACTTTTATTCAGCACATTACTAGAAGTCATACAGTCATCAGACAGCAAAAAGAAAGAAAAGGCATCCACATCGGTAAGGAAGAAATAAAAAGCAAAACTTTCACTATTTGCAGATGACATGATACTATACAGAAAATCCGAAAGACTCCACCAAAAAAAAAAAAAACTAGAAGTGATAAATGAATTCAGTAAAGTCACAGGATGCCAAATCCACGTACAGAAATCTATTGCATTTCTATACACCAATAATGAAGTAGCAGAAAGCGAAATTAACTAATCCCATTTAGAATTGCACCAAAAACCGTAAGATAGCTAGGAATAAACCAAACCAAAGAGGTGGGAGATCTGTACACTGAAAACTAAAAACCACTGATGAACGAAATGGAAGATGACACAAAGAAATGGAAAGACATTCCATACTCATAGATTGGAAGGTTTCTACAATAGCCTCTTAACTTATCTTCTGCTGCTATGCTTGACCCCATGGACCATCCGCTTGATATCCTGGTATTTGCTATGCTGAAACTAAGTTGTGGATTCCAGTCAGTTAGCATAAAATCCATTCCTTTATACTGGCCTGCAAATTCCTGTATGAATCTGAAATCACCTATTCCTCCAACCTCGTGTTACTTTCTCCTGCCTGCTGTAGTACTGCTAAGGTTTCTGCAAACCTATAATATGACTCACCTGGGACTCTTGTGAAAAGTACTAATTCTTAGTGACCTCCCCTTGCAGACTCTGATTCATAGGTTTAGGAATCTATATGAGAATCTACTTTTAACAAGCGCTTCATGTGACTCTTATCATAAGATACAGACAGAGCCTAAGAATCTTCCACATAGCATTCCAAGGAAGTCCTATCAATTATTTAGAATTGGGAAGCAAAATGAAACTCATTTTCCATTTTTGGTCCAGGGGAATATACAGTCAGTGGCCATCTACTATGCTAAGCCATGGAATTCTGGGAATGCAGTTTATGTGCCGAAATGCCCTCACATTCCCATAATTTCCTGGGTGACACAAGTGCCACTTAATGCAGACTCCTGTGGATGAGGTTGAAGAAATGGTTATCATCAACAAGGAGGAAAGGAGGAGAAAGTGGAGAAAGGCTTGATATTCAACAATGTGCAACAAAAAGAATGTGTCTGTTTCCCTGGGCTGTGGTAGGACAAAATATTCCTAAAAGGCGGAGAAGAGAAACAGGACAACCAGCCAGATACCAGTATAGAATATGTGCAAGAAACATTTTGGTAGGTGAGGTCAGGACTCTGTGAGCTCATAGGCATACAAGCTCCTCAATGCAACCAAAATCGAAACCACAATAAATATTTAGCTTTGCAACTAGGTATTTGCAAGCATTAAGATTGACAGTGTAACTTTTTTTTTGGTTTTGTTGCAACAGAGCAGTATTTAACTGTGGCTTCAATAACAAGTTTAATTTCTCAAACTTTAGGGTAACTGTCATTTCCTGTATATAAAATTTTAACTTCAGTCGTCTAGTGACATAGTTACAGGCACTGGGATCCTCCGTATCAAAGGACATTTTTTTCTCCCAGAATCTGAAACTGAAACTGAAAACTGCAGGCCTCCTGGTGTCCCGTATGAAATTGGATCATAAGCCAGAGTAGTGCTTTTCCAACTTGCACAGACGCTGAAATTCCCTGGGTGGGAGCTTCAGAAACCCTGACTCCTGTGCCCCATCTCAAGACTGGGATTTAATTGCTGTCAGGTGTGGCCAAGGTGTGGGATTTGGGAAAGATCTGCAGGCTCTTTGAATGGGCAGGCAAGTTTAGGAACCACAGAGTAACTGATTTTGAGCATCTGTTTGAAACGTCAAACCTCTAGATGGTTAGAATTTGGGTTTATACACTAAGTTTAAGTCGAGATCAGTTGGACTGGATTTATCAAGTTGTGACCAACCTGGTTAGGGGCCTTATTTACATGTACACAAGGTCACATACACACAAATTATTAATGTTCAGAACAACAGGATTTTAAAGCAGTTGTGTCAAATTGAGTATATATCTCCAATTAGAGTTGACTGATAAAACACAGGGCTCCCGGTTAAATCTTAATTTCAGATCAACAAATAATTTATTAATATAAGTATCTCCCATGCAATACTTGTGACATCTTTCTACCAAATGCTATTTGTTGATCTAAAATTCAAGCTGAACTGCATACCTCATGTTTTTATTTGCTAAATGCGACAACCCTGGCCCAATTTTAAAGGACTGACCTGAGCACTAATTCAGTATTGTAGAACACCTCAGGACCAAAATGAATCTTAGCCTCTTACTTATTATATATTCTCGTTTCTGAATTCCATTGCCTCAGTAACTACGTCAAGCTCTACCTGACTTTGTCTGTGCTAAGGATAAGCTGTACCTTATTCTGTCTCTTCTGTCTTCTCCGGAGCCGCAGAAACTCCTTGTGTTGCCTGGAGACAAAGTTCACTGCTGCATACTCCAGCAAGGCCGCAAACACAAACAGAAGGCACACCGCCATCCAGATGTCAATCGCTTTCACATAGGAGACCTGAAAGAGAGAGAGAGGAGAGAGGCACTGTGAAAAGTTGTGGAGAAATCAGATTCCTCGTGTTGTGAGAAGCAGAATACCTCATTTTCCTTCATCAAGGATTTTCTCTCCTTTCCTTAAGATAGTGCTTAAGCATTTTCTATTCTGCTTGCAGACTTGGGGCTGAGCAGTGAAAATGACATGCCCTTTGCCCCAGGCCCTTGTTCCATCTCTCTCAGTATAGCCCATCTGCTCAAGTAGCTTCATCCTTGAAACCAGCTCCAAAGATGACTACAAGAATTTCCTTAGTGGAAAAAAAAAAACCACCAAAATTTTGAACCTGTTTATTTCCTTCCATTTTTCCCTTAATATTTAAAAACTAGTATAATTAAGATAATCCCAAAACCTGGATGAAAAATAAGTTATGTGTGGCTTTGGGCCCTTCAAACACCCATTGGTTATTTCCATCATTCTATTGATCCTGACAATGAATACCCACTTCTAAATACTTTTAAGCTATCACAATTAAAAAACATCCAACCCAAATAAAACATCAAGGTTCTGGTCTTGGGAAGGGATCTGGTTAAAAAGCAAATTTTATAACACTTCAATGGTTGGCTGAGTGTTTAGTATACCTTAAAATTTGAGAAATGGGATTCTAGAAGCAAACAGTTTTTACTTGTAATGGAAAGTGCCCCTCATCTCACCTCATTTCCACTTATTTTTTAAAATTACTAGATGGTGTTGTATCCTCCTAGACCCCAGACTATAAAGGATGCTTATCAAACTGTTAGCTGAATGTGTACTATCTAACTCTAAAAATTTTTTAAAAAGATTTATCTATTTGAGAGAGAGAAAGAGAGGGAAAGCACACAAGCAACGGAGGGGCAGAGGAATAGGGAGAGAAGCAGACTTCCTGCTGAAGGGGGAGTTGCTGAAGGGCTCAATCCTATGAGCCTGAGATCATGACCTGAGCCAAAACCAAGAGTCCGACCCTTAGCCAACTGAGCCACCCAGGTACCCCTAGATCTAACTTTTGAATAGGGTTTCCAAATATTTTGATATCAGCCACTGAGTGTTTACCAACCAGTACTGTAAACATTTTTCAAAAATTTTTTTATTGTGTTATGTTAGTCACCAAACAGTACATCATTAGTTTTTGATGTAGGGTTCCATGACTCCTTGTTTGCATATAATACCCAGTGCTCCATGCAATCTATACCCTCCTTAATATCCATCACCAGGCTCACCCATCCCTCCACTCCCCTCCCCTCTAAAACCCTCAGTTTGTTTCCCAGAGTCCATAGTCTCTCATGGTTCATCTCCCACTCCAGTTTCTCCCCCTTCATTTTTCCCTTCTCCTAATGTCCTCCATGCTATTCCTTATGTTCCACAAATAAGTGAAACCATATGATAACTGTCTTTCCCTGCTTGACTTATTTCACTCAGCATAATCCCCTCCAGTTCCATCCCTGTTGATGCAAAAGTTGGGTATTCATCCTTTCTGATGGCTGAGTAATATTCCATTGTATATATGGACCACATCTTCTTTATCCATTCATCTATTGAAGGGCATCTTGGCTCTTTCCACATTTTGGCTATTGTGAACATTGCTGCAGATGACATAATTCTATGTGGAAAACCCAAAAGTCTCCACCCCCAAATTACTAGAACTCATACACAATTCAGTAATGTGGCAAGATACAAAATCAGTGCACAGAAATCAGTTGCTTTCTTATGCACTAAAAATGAAACAATAGAAAGAGAAATTAGAAAATTGATTCCACTTACTATAGCACCAAGAACCGTAAGATACCTGGGAATAAACCTAACCAAAGAGGTAAAGGATCTGTACTCGAGAAACTGAAGAACATTCATGAAAGACATTGAAGAAGACATAAAAAGATGGAAGAGCATTCCATGCTCATGGATCAGAAGAATAAAACATTGTTAAAATTACTATGTGCCCAGAGCAATCTATACTTTCAACACCATCCCAATCAAAATTCCAATGGCATTTTTCAAAATGCTGGAACAGACAATCCTAAAATTTGTATGGAACCAGAAAAGACTCTGAATCACCAAGGAAATGTTGAAAAACACAGCTGGGGGCATCACGTTTTCAAGCTCTATTATTTCAAGCTGATTTCAAGCTATATTACAAAGCTATGAACACAAAGACAGCATGGTACTGGCACAAAAACAGACACATAGACCAGTGGAACAGAAAAGAGAGCCATTATATGGACCCACACGTCTATGGTCAAATAATCTTTGACAAAGCGGGAAAAAATATCCAGTGGAAAAAAGACAGTCTCTTCAATAAATGGTGCTGGGAAAATTGGACAGCTATGTATAGAAGAATGAAACTCGACCATTCTCTTACACCATACACAAAGATAAACTAAGTGAATGAAAGACTCAATGTGAGACAGGAATCCATCAAAATCCTAGAGGAGAACATAGGCAATAACCTCTTTGACATTGGCCACAGCAATTTGTTTCAAGACACATCTCCAAAGGCAAGGGAAACAAAAGCGAAAATGAACTCTCAGGACTTCTTCAAGATAAAAAGCTTCTGCACCGCAAAGGAAACAGTCAACAAAACAAAGAGGCAACCCACAGAATGGGAGAATATATATGCAAATGACACTACAGACAAAGGGCTGATGTCCAAGATCTATAAAGAACTTCTCAAAGTGAACACTCAAAAAACAGATAGTCAAGCCAAAAAATGGGCAGGAGACATGAGCAGACACCTCTCCAAAGAAGATCTACAAATGGCTAACAGACACATGAAAAAGTGTTCATCATCATTAGCCATCAGGGAAATTCAAATCAAAACCACATTGAGATACCACCTTACACCAGTTAGAATGGCAAAAATCAATAAGACAAGAAACAACAAATGTTGGAAAAGTTGTGGAGAAAGGGGAACTCTCTTACACTGTTGGTGAGAATGCAAGTTGGTGCAGCCACTTTGGAAAACAATGTGGAGGTTCCTCAAAAAGTAAAAAATAGAGCTACCCTATGACCCAGCAATTGTACTATTAGGTATTTACCCCAAAGATACAAATGTAGTGAAAAGAAGGGCCATATGCACCTCAATGTTCATAGCATTTTATCTGTATTTTCTAACCATTATAACAACTGTATTACCCCCAATTTCTGATGAGGAAACTGGAGTAGAGAAGGGTTCAATTATTACTCAAGGTCACAGAGCTAGTTAAATGGCAGAACTAAGATTGGAATTGCATACCAGTCTGACTGGTGGATTTCCTTTCCACACAAGTACAAACACACTACTAGGATTATACAGTTTGTATCTTACGTTTCTCTTTGACTTTTAGAGTATTTCTTGCATCATTTAACTCATGCTTGCCTAATGGTCCAGACCATGATGAAGCATTTTGTATTACAGGGCAGCTAGGCGATTTGTAGTTCTATTGTTTGCTACTATAATCTTTGGGGCTATGAATATTCTCCCCCCCCCAAAAAAAATATTGGCTGTATCTCTGATTATTTTTCAGATCAGTTTTTAGATTGGGATTATGGGAATAAATGATAAGAAAACTGGCTTCTGACTTGGGAAGTTAATAGCAACACGGCGGGTATAAAAGCAGAGGCTCTAGAGTGAGATGCCCCAAATAGAGGACAGTACCCTGCTCCTGACTAACTCTATCATTTTGCCAAATTGTTAAACCTCTTTCTGCTTCCCATCCTTGTCTGCATAATAGGGACAATAATACCTATCTCAGAACTATGTGGTGAAGATCACTTAATATGTGCAAAGTGCTTCAAATAGTATCTGGCACAGAATAAGTGCTATATACATGTTTGCAATTATTTGTCTACATAAGGGTGTGATTTTGTTAATGGAGAAATTTTGGAAGAGACAGAGAAATCAAGGAAAATTTTAAAAAATCACCTATGATCCTGATATATTATTATTTTTAAGGTTACCACCTGCTTTATACTATTCATCTCAGTCAACCTGATCTACTGGTCAGTCCCACACATGTTGTGACAAAGTGGTCCAGCACTTTCTCATCTCTTGCACTTTGAATAAATCACCCTTCCTACCTGGGATGCTTAGTCTCATTCTTTCTGATTCACAGAATCCTTCAGGACTTGACTCAGGTGCCAGCTCATCTGGGAATCCTCTCCAACCTTCTTACTTTCTCCCATCTGGTTTAGGAGCCATTTTTTTTTTTTTTGCTCTTTCATCATTCTCTGTTGAACCTGTCCCTTCTTGCTCCATGAACTTCCCTGGCCCCACCACTAGACCATAAGCAAGTTATTTATTCATTTTTTTGAACAGGCTCTGTGTATTATTAAATCTCTGTATCACTAGCACAGGACCTAGCAAATAATGAGTGAGCATTAGATATGTGGAATGGATGGATAAAGCAATGATTGAATGACAGTAGGAATGACAGAAATATCGGGCCATCTTTCCATCTTTGTATTAAATTTCAACAATTCTACACTATGTAACATTACCCACACTTGCATGTATTTGATATTTCTAGGAGTAGACTGTCAGTGCATTTTAATTCTCTCAGCACACTTAGCATGCCTGGAATGTTTCTTCCCTTAATAAGCAGTCATTGTCTTGTGTTTGCTCTTCTGGAGCAATCCTGTTCCCCTGTAATTTGTCTTATATTTGCTCTTCTGGAGCAATCCTGTTCCCCTGTAATTTGTCTTATATTCGCTCTTCTGGAGCAATCCTGTTCCCCTGTAATAATAGAACATTGCCAATCACAGCATTCCCAGTTATATATTATTCAGAAGGCCTGTAAATGTTTTAAGGCCCAATAATGAGAAGAATTTGTCAGTGCCTGGTATGTGTCCATACCATGAGCTAAGTCCAATAGAGCTGACCGTCATTCCTCCCCTTCGTGGTGTTTACAGCATTTAGTAATTTGTAAACCTTTTCCCCATCTCATTCTGGCCATCAGCAGGCCAAGCACGTATTTGGCTTCTTTTATAGCTGCTCACAAATGAGTCCTTTCAGTCTCTTAATCATTTTGGTTGGTCTCTGAGTTGCCTCCAAATCATGAACATCTTTCCAGCATTGAAGTGCTGGCATTAAATGCATTATTCACACGGATTTCGAGGGTGTTGTGAGACATCTATTACATATGATGTGATGCCCCTCGGTGCTGGTCTCTGAGGATTGAAATGCCTTTTTGCTGCTTTTACCCAGCTCTGAAGTCAGATTCTCTCTCTTTGGCTGCTAATCCCTAGACGTTGTTAGCTCACATCTTCTCCTGTCACATTCTTTTTATGATTCTTGGGCTTACATGACTGCTTCCTGAACTACTTTACTACAGTCTTGCAAAAAAATAGTTTTCAAAGGTAATTAAGCTCTCGAAATGCTATTATGACTCACTGAGTTGGTATGTTTCCGGGCATATTTAATTCAGGAAAATAAACATTGAGGGCCTACTATGTGGAAGGCACTGTACTAGGTGATGGTGGGAGGTGGGGCAAAAGACACAGGATAACTGAGATGCACATTGATACTTCCCAGTTGTACTTCAGAGGACCCCATTCACACTGTGCTCCGGAAAGTGTAATTCCCATGTGTCAAGGAGCAGCGAATTATAGTCTATGGGTCAAATCTGACCCACCACATGTTTTTATAAATAAAGTTTTATTGGAACAAAGGCATACTCATTCATTTATGTAGTGTCTATGGATGCTTTCACACTAAAATGGCACAGTTGAGTAGTTGTGACAGAACCCATATGGCCTGCAAAACCTCAAATACGTACTACGTGGTCCTTTACAGAAAACATTTGCTACCCCCTGACCTAGACTGTGGTGTTGTCTGATTTTTCCTGAGGTTATACATCATAGTAACACTGCCTGGAACTTGAGAAATTCATGGTCTACTGAGGGAGACAGTCATGTGCACATGTAACTGATACAAAGTAGATGGTCCCCTGTGCCAAGGTAAAAGAAAGACCAAGAGGCTGTTGGAATATGGGGAGGTTGATGTTGACAGGGAGGATCAGAAGAGGCTTCATTCTTCAGTGATGTGGCATTTGACTAAAGGTTTGTGGAAAGCCAGGACTTTGGTGGGTAGAAAGAGCTAAAAAGCAAAGCCACGAAGATGGGAGAGTCGGTGGGCTTGGGGATCGTGAACAGCCTCGTAACCAGGATATGCTAGGTACCTGGGAAGTGCAGGGTAGGGTGTGAACAGATAGGCTGGGCCAGCACATGGAAGGCCAGGCCGAGGGGTTTGGCTTTCAGACTGCTTGTAAAGATAAGCTGATGATGGTTTTGAGGTGGGGTATAGATGTGTAAGTCCTTTTCTAATTATCCTGCTGTTTTTTGTCCTCAAAAGCCAGAGTCTTAGCAAAAGCAGACATTTTCCCTCCTTACCAAAATTTGCCTTCCTTCCTCTTGCCACTTTCAACTCTGTGCAAGGCCTGTTCTCTTCCAAGCTTTCTAACAACATCTCTGAATCCTTTGCTGGATCTTCTTCTATTTGTAATTTGTGTTCCTTGAACTCTACCTCTTTGGTTTTCCCTCTATCTTCATGTCCTCAATGAATTCATCCACTCCTATAGTTTTTCTTGGTGTGTGTGTGTGTGTGTGTGTGTGTGTGTGTGTGTCCATCCTATAGCAGAGATTGGCCAAGTTCTCATGAATCCCACTTCCTTTTCCTGGGACACCAGTGAGAGATCTGCCACTTCAATTGGATCTCTCGTGCAATGTGGGCAGAAGTGCCACTTCAGGGCCTCTAAAATCTCTCATGATGTCCTTATGATTTAACCCTTCTGCAACCACCTTGGATGTCACTCATTTCAGATAGCAGTGCCCAAAGATGGTAGAAGCCTCGATTCCTAGAAGACTCAGGGCCACCCACTATACAATGGACTATAATTTGAGTGAGAAATAAACTTTCACTGTATTAAGCCACAGAGATTTCAGGATTTTCTGTTTCCAACACTTCTAAATCCATCATTCAGTCCTGACCTCTCACCTCTCATTCCTGTGCTAATTCTAAAATGCCTACAGTTAGTATTTACAAAATCAAACTCATTTAATGCCCTTCCTTCCCTTTCATTTGCTTTTAATCATTCTTCCCACTAGCAAATGTGGTTTCACCATTGGTTCTTTACTTGCCTTTATGTCTATTATTCAATCTGTTGTAAAAACTCAATGTTTCCTTCTGCAGAGCACCCTGGGGTTTACTCTTTTCTCTCCATTTTAAAGATGTCACTACAGCCCTGGCCATCCGTACTTAAACCTGATTATTATAACTTCCTGACTGAGCCCCCCGCTCCCTGTATTTAGTTCTTCTCCGTGGCAGTTTATCCTTTTGCTTCTGCGAGATTAAATTTAAAATGCCAATTACATTTTGCAGCACATCTGCTTAAGAACAGCCGAGGCTGCCTATTACAGGCTCTAGTATCCAAGATCTCTCACAGTATGTGTCCACCCTAGTTAATCAATCTTATTCCACTCTTTCCTAACATGAACCTTGTACTTTGTTTAAGCAATTCTGCTTATCCCCGAGGGGGGCCAACTCCATTCCTACTGAGAACCCCAGTGGTTCATAAATGGGTGTGATTTTGCACCCCAGGAGACCTGTGGCAATGTCTGGAGATATTTGGAGTTGTCACAGCCAGGTGCTACTGGTGTCTGGGAGGTTGAGGACCAGAATGCTGCTAACTATCCTATAACACACAGCACAATCCCCACAATGAAGAATTATCCAGTCCCAAATGTCAGTAATTCTGTGGTTGACAAACTCTGAGTTAGAGAAAGCAAAAACTCCCCAAGCCCAGGCATCTAAATCTAGTCCAGTGGTTCCCCACTGGGAACAATATTATTCTGAGAAGACATTTGACCATGCCTGAAGATGTTTTTGGTCATCCCAACTGGCAAGTGGGGTTTTGTCACTGGCTTCTGGTGGTTAGAGGCCGGGGATACTGCTATAAATGGCCAGCAATGCATAACACCATCCCCAAGGCTTAGAATTCACTAGCCCCAAATGTTAATAGTGTTAAGGTTGAAAAAACCTGGCCTATATATTTCTGCCAACGTAGAAACTCTTCCTGCCTACCTGTTTACTTCCAGATAATTCCTCAAAGAGTAGCTCAAACTCCATCTCCAGAGTGATGCTTTCTCTGCCCATTCTAGTCCACAGTGGTCTTGCCCATCTTTAGGATTTGTATTACACTTACATTTAGGATTGTATAGTTTAGTCTTTGCTTCATGTATGCAAGTTTTATCCACCCAACTAAAGTGTATGATACTGGAGGTTAAAGACCCAGTAATGTCTTTTGTATCTATGCCACCAAGGACAAGTCTTTGAGCATATCATAAGTGTCCCATAGTTTCTGTTGATTGACAAGTGATCCAAGCCATATATAAATTCATATTCCTTTCACAATCAGTGCTTTATATGAAGGATCCACCTACCAAAACAAAAGTGAAAACACCAAAAACTAAAAGGAAAAAATTAGCTTCAGTCTTTATAGATGATAATATCTAGATTACTCTTTATTTATTTGCATTAAGGGAAAGAAGCATACGTATTAATTTCATGACTTTACAATTTATGTAGTTTGCAAACCTATTTTGTGAAAAAGTAGAGCTAGTCAAATGGGTTAGATTTTTGTGGCACTAAATAAACATTGATCTGGTATTCAAACACGTTGGCTAGATGGTGGAGTTGAGCTCATTGCGCAGTTGTTTTGGCATCATGTTGACATTTCTTGGAGATATTTTGCATCACTGTTCTTTTCAAGACTGTTTTGGCATTTTTTGAAGACTTGGGCAAGTTTTCTCGAGTTAAATTTTTTATTAATGATTTACTCAGATCCGTTTCAAAAGTGAAAATCAAGCCATGAATTTATTTACTTTAGTCCCATAATTTGTTTTGTTTATATTCGAAAAACTACACCATATTCCATGTCATGAAGCTGGTTGTTTAGGGGTTAGGCCATTTTGTACCCGGGGTTTATCCTCTGCACAGAAGGCTGAATCATCATTGTATGAGGTTGGCCTAGATGTCCATACAGCTTGGATGCCCTCTCCATCCTTCATGGGCAGGTCACTCTCCTGTGACAATTTGTCAACAAAAATATATCCACATTCTCAGTTTCTGGACTGACCACAGAGAGCTGTGACATTCCTCCAGCAGACAAGTAAGGAGGTTTATTTATGAACACATATGGAGAGAAATTCCCTACAGTAGAGAAGAATCACAAATGACTATGATACTATTTTTTTAACCAGGCTCCATGCCTAGTGTGCAGCCCAACGTGAGGCTTGAACTCACCATGAGATCAAGACCTGAGCTGAGATCAAGAGTCAACCCACTGAGCCACCCAGATGCCCCCCAAGTATTGTTTTTTAATAGGAAAGAGACCAAGTGGATTCATAGGGCAATTTCAAAATACTGAGATATTTTTCTTTCTTTAAGTGGAATGGTCTTTCACACCCACCTGCCTGAGTCAATGTTTATTCTCAAACTGTACAGATAAACCGTTGCTAAACCAGAATAGAAGCTTTTCTGCTATGTACAGTACAATTGCTTCTTACCTAATTTAGAAGGCAAATTTTTAATTAACCCTTGTTAATGCAACTGTTAAAATGACAGATACCTGTTGGTCACAGTAACCTGACTTGCGCTTTCATCATGTGGAACAGAAGTCTTTGGTAACTCCAATGAACTTGTGTTTCATCCACTGCCATGAAGTATACCACCACTCTCTCTATCCTCATTTTATGGGAGAAAATAATTTTATTAAATGCATGTCTAAATCTCATACAGCTGATAATCAACCATAGAGGAAATGAGAAGTCTGGCTTCGACTTTCTGTTTTGACTCTTACCTACATTCAGTCACTGTAAAAATATCATCAGAAAAAATATAGACAGTTGAATTAATCCTAGTGCCAAAGATTCATGGCGTTGTACAGTTTTGTCTTTATAATTTCATTGCCAAGTTGCCATTTTTATTGCCTAATTAAAGAGCTCACGTTTGCTGTTTAATGCCAGGAAGATCAGATTTCCTTGGCAGAGAGGGATGGGAGCAGCACCAAGTACCTAGCCCATCACAATGTCACTACCCTTGCCCCATTTTCTCTCCATATCTTAAGCTCTTGCTGGGTTCTGGGTAGAATGTTGAATACTCTTGCAAAGGTGTTGTTTGTAGAAACAGCCATTGGGTGGCAGTGCCTCCAAGGCTGGTATCTGCAGGAGACAGCTAGAAAAAAATGGTACTCCTTAAATCACAAAACTTTCATAAGGACAAACCTGAACAACCTTCAGGGACCAATTCGTTTGTTGGGTGGCACATGGGCCGAGATAGTTGATTATTTCCAAAGATGAGTAAGTTTCTCTCCATTATGGTGGTCAGCAAACTGTTCAAAGTAGCTTGCCAAAGCCTACAACCACATTGAGTTTTTATGGCTAAAGAGGTTAAGGGAAGGGTAGAACTGCCAGCCCTAGAATATATAAGGACTATTAGGTGGTATCCACTGTTAGAGGGACCAGAGGGACTCCCTGTGGCAAGGCACCCCCAAGTCTCTCAGCCTTCTGCAAATGTAGGCATTTGGGGAAGATGCCAAGGTGCGGAGAGAGCGGCCTCTGGAGGAAGGAGAGGAAGCAGGACCAGGGGACATATGCTTCCCTGTGTTTGTGTTTGCACATGTCTCATCACATTCTCAGCTCATGGCCTGGAATACTGATTTCTCCCAGTCTACTTTCTGTGGCTGCCACAGGGCAGTACAGTACATTCTCAAACAAGGGCAGAAATGAGGAGGGAGGGGGACCTGGGAGAAAATTGCCCACTAATGAAAAAAAAGAGCCCCAATGAAGAAAAGAGCCAATTCGATGATCTCAGTGTTAGAAAGACAACCAGCAGCTTCCTGAGGGGGGGGGGACTTCACAGATATTTGTGTGGTCAGTGTGTGTGTGTGTGTGTGTGTGTGTGAGAGAGAGAGAGAGAGAGAGAGAGAGAAATTGGGAAAACTATGAAGATGGGAAGAAAGAAAGGAAAGGAATAACTTTAGAGCCAAGCCAGCTTGGATTTGAATTCTAGCTGAATGACCAGTGCATTTGGGAAAAATCTCTTAATCTGAGGAAACCTCCGTTTCCTCATACTGAAGTAGGGGCCCAAGGATTCCAGTGTCACGGGATCACTGAAGGACTGAATAAGACATTATGTAAATCTTAACACTCATTTGGCAGACTGCAGACCCTCAGTCACACTGGTGGGCCAAGGATGAGCTCCTGAAGGCATTGTGAAATTCAAAACTTGCATATCTCAAGACAGTTTTCCCAGGAGGAATAATTATAAAGTAGAATTTGTTGTATTTCATGTTCTGTGCATGCATTAAGACCTTTTTTGTATTTTTACATAGCCCTATTTCAAATCCACATAAGCCAAGTTCACATAAAATGGAACCTCACTGTAGTGAGCACAATGCACACTTAGTGATAGAGGAATATGTCACAGGAGCTGATAGGTGCTGTTATCAAAACATGACAACAAACCACCAAAAAGCAACAAAAAGCCTGCAACAGCACAGCTCTAGGCGTTATCTCCATTATAAAGAGAAGGACACTTGAGTTGACTGACCAGCTTCCACAATTTCATGGCCAAAGAGTGGTTGAGCTGTTCTTCCCATCTACCTGGCATGATTCCACACTCCTGCTTTTTTTGGCTCACTGACCCCTGTGGGAAACTCCCTCTCTGGGCAGTGAGGCAGGAGAATTACTCACAGGCTGTGATTTCACCAGATGACAGCATCTGGTGTGAAAGAGAGGGGGAAAGGCACCTGTGGCAGGGCAGGCACCTCGGAAATGGCAGTACAGTCATGCCTGCAGCCGTGGAGACACTATGAACATGAGAGTTTGAAGATAAGGCATAACCGGGGCGCCTGGGTGGCTCAGTGGGTTAAAGCCTCTGCCTTCGGCTCAGGTCATGGTCCCAGGGTCCTGGGATCGAGCCCACATCGGGCTCTCTGCTCCGTGGAGAGCCTGCTTCCTCCTCTCTCTCTCTCTGCCTGCCTCTCTGCCTACTTGTGATCTCTGTCTGCCAAATAAATAAATAAAAAATCTTAAAAAAAAACAAAACAAAACAGGGGCGCCTGGGTGGCTCAGTGGGTTAAAGCCTCTGCCTTCGGCTCAGGTCATGGTCCCGGGGTCCTGGGATCGAGCCCCACATCGGGCTCTCTGCTCGGCAGAGAGCCTGCTTCCTCCTCTCTCTCTGCCTGCCTCTGTGTCTACTTGTGAGCTCTCTCTGTCAAATAAATGAAGAAAATCTTAAAAAAAAAAAAAAAGATAAGGCATAACCACCCTGTTTTCAATTTGCTTTCTCGGTTGGCAGTCAGTGCTTTTTTCACTTCTTTATTC
The DNA here is from genome assembly GCA_004024625.1 of Mellivora capensis. Lineage (NCBI taxonomy): Eukaryota > Metazoa > Chordata > Mammalia > Carnivora > Mustelidae > Mellivora > Mellivora capensis. The sequence goes on from PISX010014814.1 coordinate 35,217, forward strand.
GTTCCCTCATCCATTCCACCCAGGTTCAAAGTTCATGCTTGTGAGCAAGGAAGGAGAAGGGGGAGAAGGTCAGTAAAGAGAGTCCAGTCCTGTTCTTTGGACTAAGGCTGAGTGAAAGGCCTTGGAATGATGGCCAGGGTTTATTGTGACAAAGCTTTTCTCCAGCTTTCCATCTTGTGCTCCCCAGGGAGGAGGCTTGATGGGAGAGAGAGTATAGAAAAGCTGAGGCATCCCTACCTCCTAGACTGGACTTGTTGGCAGTGCGCCCTAGAGTAGGCTGAGGAGGCCAGATCAGGAAGGCAGCCCCCACCAAACGTCTCACCCTGACCATTTCTGAAACTCAGAACATTGGAGCCCCTGGGCAGGCCGGTACTGAGTACATGCAGGCTTCTCATCACCCCCACGGCAATCATGATGGTGGGCTCCTGATTCACTCCCACTCCCGAGACGATCAGTAGGTAAGAGCGGTGAGGAATGGCTGATTCTGGACTATAAAATGGTGGCAGTCTTAGAAACCCAGTTCGACCACAATTATAGAGAAGCCACTTCCTCGAGAAAGCCTAGAATCCTTTCATGACTTCAGGGTACCAGAGACTTCTCCCAGTACAGACCATCCCCGCAATGTACCTGAATCATCTGAGCGCTGGGATGCTACGTCCTGGGGATAAGAACAAGTGTTCTTTGGGTAGAGGGACAAAAACTATTCAAAAACTGTTTCACAGCTGAGGACATAGTGTGAGATGATAACTGAATGGCAGAGCCCACAGTAGCTGAGAAGTTTACCACCCAACCCCTGGCTCTGTCCTTGTACTTGCATGTGAGCTCACAGTGGAGGCAGCTGGCCAGTGGGGGTGTGTCTATGATAGAAACTTGACAGAAACCTTCCCTTCTTGGCTTGAGACTCTGAGCACTCCTGCCTGGTGCTTGCTAACCTGAGGCCCCCAAAGTTGAGCAGCTCTGTACTGTTTCATAGCATTCAAAGTAAAACTGAAATGGAAAAATTCCAGGCCCCCATCAGTTTCCAGGTAGCATGTGGGGAGGAGAGAACAAGAAAAGGAGCTACAGTTCCATCCAGGGTTGAGAATGAACTGATACAAAAGCCACTGGCTGGGCTGGTGATTTCAACTTTTGTTACTGTAAATTACCAAAGAGCTGGCCTCTACGGTATCTAGTTCCTGTAGCCTTGCAGCTTTTTGATGCGATCAGCTCTATGGCTCTCTCCTCACCACAAAACCCAGAAGCACAAATCACCCACAAATAATTAGAGACTTATTTGCAATAGATACTAGCCTGCAGGAGTCTGTTAGTAATTAAAAAGAAATCCTACAGCCTCTTGAACAAAATGACAAAAATAGATGAGTGATCTCTTTGAAGAAATAATAAAAAAACATCAGGAAGCATTATTATTATAGTTCAATATGGAAATGTACAGACGAGTAAAAATAATACATTGTAAATGTGAAAAGATTTTGGTAGGACTCATTGAGCACACCAGTTTCTAATATATCAGTTGTATCTATCTGCTTCAGAGAGTTATGAGCAATCTCAATCCCTTGGTGGCAATCAATCCTGCAGGATTTTAGAAACTCAGAGGAGGTAGCAGGGCGGTGATGGAGAGAACACTGAGAGGATGCCAAGGATGTGGCTTTTGGCTTTGCCACAGGCTGGCTTTGCAAACTGGATCTCACTGCTTCAGCCTTCTGGGCCTCGGGTTCCTTCTTAGAAATAGAAAAGGCTTGGACTTTAAGGATCTTTAAGGTTTCTGCTATTCTATGATTCTGTGACTCAAGGGAAAGAGAAAGTGATGAGAGAGGAAACCAAGTCAATAGCAGGATGGAAAATATTTGCGTGTGTAATACCGGGAATGGCAGATGCACTGAAATCACCAGCAAATTCCATGCAAAAGTCTCCTGTAAACAGTCAGCAACTTACCTCAGGCCCCTGAACCTCTCCGTTTCTCTAAGAGATTTTCCTGGTGCTTTAAGAACTTTTTTCTACTTGTATACGAGGAAGCCTGGAACACTCTGAGGGGCAGCCCTCAACCATGGAGGAATGGAAGTTGAGTTGACAGATAAAGACCTCAGATTTCCCATTATTGGTGGGACAAGTCCAGTGAAAATTCTGTGTGGTTTTTCCGAGGATCCCCAGTAAGACGGAACCTTAGTTGCCCTCCATGATAACCAACTCAGTAATACACTTTATTGGCTTTTTCCTTTCCTTGTTTACACTCTCCACTCTCTCATTCATCCTTCCTGAGACCACCTCTCAAATGAACTGTCGCATCCAAATACTTGCTATAGGGCCCACGGTTTACTAAAATAAATGACCCAAACCTGAAATTAGATCAGGAAAGCCTGACACAAATATGGTGCCTGCCACATGAGGCACCATTTAGAACCAGCATGGCAAACCAACCAACCATACCTCCTCCTGAAAATTCCTTTCTTATTGACAAAAGCCCTATATCTGGCTGGTTTGCACATCATCAATAGGAATGGAGTGTCCACACAGTTAAAAAACCAGTCTGGAGAAATATCAAATCAATTTGGGATCTATTACCCATATAATCTAACACCCATCATTTCTCTTTTTGTTCTAAACAGCTAGTTTTGAACTGATCAAATGAGAATTGTGTAACTATAACAAAAACTAATACTTCCTATCAATAATATGCAAGAGTTATTCAGCATATACTAACCCTTTTGGGGTCAGGGAAATAATGAGAGCACCTTATTTGCAGAAACATAATCTGTTCCATGCTAGGGATGATATTTGTTAGGGAGATTGAGTCATAGCTCTATTTTGACCTATAAGGATGTACAAGTTATGAAGGTACAAATTTATCCTTTTGACAGGACATCAATTAAAAATGTTAACAACATTACACTAAAAGACCAATGAAGACTTAGTTTTAAAATAGCAGCCCCCATTGATGTTTGCCTCCTGGTATTATAACCCCCTCCCTTAACTGTGAGCTGAACCTAGCATCTTGCTTCTAACAAATTGTGGCCAAAGTGATGGGATGTTACTTTCATTATTAGGTTATAAAAGAGAGACTTCCATCTTGCTTGTACTTTCTTTCTTGTTGGCATGCTCTCTCTGGCTTTTTTCATGTGCTGGCCTTTGTGGAGAGGGCTCCCTGGCAAGGAACTGAGCGTGGCACTCAGTCAGCAGTCAGTGAAGAGCCGAGGCCTCTGTCCAACAGCCCAGAAGGAACTGAATCCTGCCAACAACCACATGACTTGTCTTGAAAGTGGATTCTTCTCTAGTTGGGCCTTCATGTGAGACTGCAGTCCTAGCGGACACCTTGATTTTAGCCTCCTGAGAGACCCCAAGACAGAGGTCCAGTTTTGCCTGGATTCCTGATCCGTAAAAAGTAAAGATTAAAATTTTGTTTAAGCCACTAAATTCGGTGTTGGTGTGTGTGTATGTGGGGGGGGGGAGTAATTTGTTATATAATGATAGTTAACTGATACATAATGTCTTCAGGAGAGAGCAAGAGGGAGAAGAGAGAAGGAAAGGGAGATAAGTTGTTTTGGGCCTTGCAAAGTCAGAATTTGGTAAGATTTTATGGCTTAATTTTGAACTTTTAAAAGAGGGAAGTTTAGTTAAAAATAATAGCCAAGTTATCTGGAAGGATATAATTAGCATAAGAGAACAAGAACCATAACACATTCATTTTTAATCTATTCATTCAAGCAGGCTCCCTGCTTAAAGATCTATAAAATAGCTATTCAAAATCAGTTCACCTGTGCTGGAGTCCAGGGGTCATCAACTACTGCCCATGAGTTAAATCTGCCCTATTACTTTTCTTTGTAAATAAAGTTTAACTAGAATGTAGCCATACCCATTCATTTACATATTGTGTATGGCTCTCCACTTACTACTTACAATGGTAGAGTTAAGTAGTTGCAATAGAGCTCTAACAGCTCAGAATGCCTAATGTATTTACTCTCTAGCCCTTTAGAGAAAAAAAAAATTGTTGTGAATTCCTGAACTAATCATACATTGTAATTCAAGTAAATAGTACCCAGGGTAGTCTAAGTTAATAAATTTTCTCTATGGTCTAATCAACATAGAAGGTACAACTAGATAATTCATACCCAAATATTCCATTGTAAGGGCTTTTTTTTTTTCTGGTATCACTTAAATTCTCATCTCAATTTGTTATTGCTATTGTGTATACAGATAAAGGGTCCCAAAATGAATTGCATATTTTTAGCAGTCAGTCAACAAATCCTTGTAAATTTGTTCAATAGTTGATAGCCATGCACTCTATCCATACCATGTTGGCATGGTGGTAAAACCCATTTGCTCCAGTGTTTGACTCTGAGGATCCAAATCAGGACTTACCTCTTTATAGCTATACATTTTGGGCAAGATAACTTAATCACTCTGTGCCTCAGATTTCTCAGCTGAGAAATGGGGACAATAATGGGGCTGATCTCATAGGTTTGCTGTAACAATTGAGATATACGTGAACTAACAAGGGAGTAATGCTTACAACTGGGCCTGGTACCTTTTAAATGCTTGAACGTGTTAACTCTGATCATCACGGTGGAGCTGACCTCTTGTACTCCCATCCTGCCGTTAAAGTCAATGCCTCGAGTACTGCAAATTAGATTAATTAATAGTTTCATCCAATTTCAGATCTTCATTAAAATTAAATGTGGGAGTCAGTCTCCTGTGGCTCCTTCCTGGATGGAAGCACTTAAGAGATTTTGGGCAACTGCTATATCTTGAAATCAGTGCTATCAGTGAGTGACTAATTTTCCTGCCACTATTCTTTTTTTAGAATGACCTTTTGGCCTGAAATGGCTTGGTTTTACCTTTAAATCCCTAACTGTTTATTTTTGGAAACTGCACAGAATTATTCTTGGGAATTTAGATAAACAGAATGCAAACTGTGTATTTGCACAAATCCTATTTAGAGATTCATTTATGTTTCTATAATTCATAATTGAATTTGATCTTTTCCATAAACTGTTATCGAACCTTATCCAATATTATGACTCATGGTGGTAATATTGAAGGCATTTATGAGTAATATTATGAGAATACAAAGTTTGTGTAATTTTGGCTAGTTTTCTCTAACATTCTGAAGCATATTATCACCATGAAAAATTAGTATTATGTATGTTGTGAATTAACATTGGTCTTTCAAAAATGTTTCAATATACAATTCATTCTATCTCCACATACTATAGCTGTGCAGATACTGAGGTCAGAGAGCTTGAGAGATTTCCCTAATGTCAAAGGACCAGTTAAGAGCAAAGCCAGGCCTGGATCAGGATTCTTGGTCCAGCCTTATTTCCACGGTGGCATCACATATGCATTCTAGTTTTAACATTTGGGATATTTTTATTGTACTCTAAGTCTTTTGGCATTATATTTCCTAGTCCCTTAAACGTAACAATTAACTGGAATATTTGATTAATCAGAATGCTTCCTATAATGGGTCATTTCAGGGGATTTATGCTTATGGAAAGGGTTTGGCCCAAGATGGTATCTTAGATTCTTCCTTATTCTTTTGTTTTTGCTCATTGATAACAGATTTTTGCGTTATTCACTGTTCAGATATTTGTACAATGCCTCAGGGATGTGAATAGTGAAAGACTGACTATACTGTCCCCTCCCCCAATTTGAGGATTGATCAAGTTCAATATTTGCCTTGCTTGTCTGTACTAATTCTCCAGTGGTGACTGAGGTTATTTAGAGCAATTTGCAAGGGCTAGATGACAGAACACCACTCACAGAATTTTAGAGCTGAGACAACTTTCTAGGTGAGCTAACTGAATTCCCTCATTTTCCAGATGAGGAATGGAAATGAAAAGGGCAAGACTATCTATGACTGACTGCCTGCTTTAATCTATGCTGATCCCGTGCATCCAGAAAGCATAATTAAGCATGGAGGTGAAGGTGCTGTTCAGAAGAGATAAACAGCAACTAACTCAAGATGTATTTGGATTAGCAGGCTCCCATTTGGGGATGAACATATGTCTTGAAAAATTAAGTTATAGAGTCAGTCACAACTCATTGCAAATTACTTTAATATAATCAGTACTTAACTGAGACTGGCCTAATTGGCTGGAATTTACATTGCAGAAGAGGAAAAAAGGACTGAGGTGGTTTCTGAATGTTGGAACTAGATCAGTCATATGAGATTAGTGGCTTCGTCAAGGCCTGAGTACAGGATAAGAGTAGAAATATTGAACACTGACCACTTTGCCATTTTTTCTGATGTACTTGGGCTCTTGGTGTGCTACTGACCACATCTGGGTACCAACATCAGGGGCTGCCAGTGTCTGGATAGGAATCATAGGACTTGTTTAGAATGGTATCTTCTTGCCAGACACATTTAATCTATCCTTAATATTTTCTTCCCAGTATCTCGCTCCCTCTCCCTAGTCTTCTTCTCTAAGAGGAATTCTAAAGAAGGGAAAGCTGTGGAGATACTCATCCATTCATTCCACAAATGATTCTCTGCCAAGTGCTGTCAATTCCTGAGGATACAACAATGTACAAGACATCTTCCTTGTTCTCAAGGACCTTGAATGTGTCAACAAGTAAATAAGCAGTTATAATACAGGGTAAGAATTGTGAAAATAGCAGGAAGTGCAGGTGCTAAATGAACAGAGAAGAAAGGAGCCCATCTGGGCTTAGGGTGTGCATGGTTTGAAAACATGTGTCAGAGGAAATGTCCATTAAGTTGAGACTTGAAGTGAGCATGAATGGAAGACCTAACAATGTAGTTAATTAATAACATAATTAATGAGGAAGATCTGACATTTTTGAATTCTCTGAATAAAGAAAATGCTCTTTGCACATACTCTATATTTGCAGATAGAGTATTCACAAGATCAACCATGTACTAAACTACAAAGACCATCTCAATAAATTTCAAAAATTGGAAATAGTACAGCAGCATTTTCTCATAATATGGCAAAACTAGAAATAAAAACAAGAACAACAAAATCCAGAAAATAAGAAGACCTCTCATTTTGGGGTAAAATGCATTTCTCTTCATTCTTAAACCAAAGAAGAAATATGAACTGAAACTGCATAGTGTCTAGAAAATAGTAAGAAAATACATATTGCAATTTATAAGGCCTAAGGCAGAACTCAGAATATTTATATTTAATATTGTATCAGTAACCAAAATAGATTATAAGAATGTAGAAGAGAGGACTTAGAAGTTGTTTTTTATGAGCAGGAATTAATGAGTTAGGAAAAGGAAATCATTTGAAAAATAAATACAGTGAAAAACTAGCTTTTTATAATAAAACAGGAAGATAAACTGCTAGCCGGACTAACCAAGAAAGAGAAAATATCATTTCTTATTTTATATGGTTATAATAGTCAAAAAAAGAAATTAAGACTACTAAGAGACTACTTTGTTCAACTTAAACATATTTCAAAACATGGATGAAATGAACCATACTTTAGAAAAATATTATTTTTTCATGTGTCTGTTGGCCATCTGGATGTGTTCTTTGCAGAAATGTCTGTTCATGTCCTCTGCCCATTTCTTGATTGGATTATTTGTTCTTTGGGTGTTGAGTTTGCTAAGCTCTTTATAGATTTTGGATACTAGCCCTTTATCTGATATGTCGTTTGCAAATATCTTCTCCCATTCTGTCAGTTGTCTTTTGGTTTTGTTAACTGTTTCCTTTGCTGTACAAAAGCTTTTGATCTTGATGAAATCCCCATAGTTCATTTTTGCCCTTGCTTCCCTTGCCTTTGGCGATGTTCCTAGGAAGAATTTGCTGCGGCTGAGGTCAAAGAGGTTGCTGCCTGTGTTCTCAAGGATTTTGATGGATTCCTTTCTCACATTAAGGTCCTTCATCCATTTTGAGTCTATTTTCGTGTGTGGTGTAAGGGACTGGTCCAGTTTCATTTTTCTGTGTGTGGCTGTCCAATTTTCCCAGCACCATTTGTTGAAGAGGCTGCCATTGGACATTCCTTCCTGCTTTGTCGAAGATTAGTTGACCATAGAGTTGAGGGTCTATTTCTGGACTCTCTATTCTGTTCCATTTATCTATGTGTCTGTTTTTGTGCCAGTACCATTCACATCTCTCGGCATCAGGGAAATACAAATCAAAACCGCAATGAGATACCACCTCACACCAGTCAGAATGGCTAAAATTAACAAGTCAGGAAATGACAGATGCTGGCGAGGATGCGGAGAAAGGGGAACCCTCCTACACTGCTGGTGGGAATGCAAGCTGGAGCAACCACTCTGGAAAACAGTGTGGAGGTTCCTCAAAAAACTGAAAATAGAGCTACCCTATGACCCAGCGATTGCACTACTGGGTATATATACTAAAGATAAAAACGTGGTGCTCCGAAGGGGCACGTGCACCTGAATGTTTATAGCAGCAATGTCCACAATAGCCAAACTATGGAAAGAACCTAGATGTCCATCAACAGATGAATGGATAAAGAAGATGTGGTATATACACACAATGGAATACTATGCAGCCATCAAAAGAAATGAAATCTTGTCATTTGCGACGACGTGGATGGAACTAGAGGGTATCATGCTTAGCGAAATAAGTCAGTCGGAGAAAGACAACTATCATATGATATCCCTGATATGAGGAAGTGGAGATGCAACATGGGGGGTTTGGGGGGTAGGAAAAGAAAAAATGAAAGAAGATGGGATCAGGAGGGAGACAAACCATAAAAGACTCAATCTCAAAAAACAGACTGAGGGTTGCTGGGGGGAGTGGGGACAGGAGAGGGCAGTGGGGATATGGACATTGGGGAGGGTATGTGCTATGATGAGTGCTGTGAAATGTGTAAACCTGGCGAGTCACAGACCTGTACCTCTGGGGATAAAAATACATTAAATGTTTATTAAAAAATTTAAAAAAAAAGAAAAGAAAAATATTATTTACTGAAACTAATCCCAGAAGAAATTGTTTAAAAATCAAAGTAGACCATTTCCCTAGAAGAAATAGAGACATTTATTCAAGGGCTACCTTATTCAGCATATAGATAACTGTATGATTTCCCTCCTTACATAAATTAATATGAAGTACTTTAGCAATCGATTTTCTTAGAACAAATTATCATTGTATTCTTTAATAAATCCCATTTGGTTATAACTTATTTTTTACTATGTTCAATTAGCCACTGTATAGTACATCATTAATTTTTGATGTAATGTTCAATGATTCATTAGTTGCATATAACACCAAGTGGTCATCACAATACGCGCCCTCCTTCATACCCATCCCCCTGTTACCTCCTCTCCCTACCCCCTCCCATCTGAAACCCTTAGTTTGTTTCCCCAGGGTCCATATAAAGGCAACCCATGGAATGGGAGAAGATACTCGTTATAACTTATTTTTTAATGCCTTGGTGAATTATTTGTCACACAAAATTATTGCATCAATTTTTCTAAGTCTTATCTGCAGTTATAGTGTGTGTGTGTGTGTGTAATCTATTGGGGGAATTTTGGTATCACTGTTTGCTTTGTGATTTAGAAGTTTCTCTTTCATACATTAGGCTCTGAAATAGACAAATAGATTAGAATTATTCTCTTTCAAGCTATATTAGAAGTCCTCTGTGAAGGGATCTGGGCCCAGAATCCAATGTGAGAAATTATAAGGTTGTCTTCTGGTATGCTAAACAGATATTTGTAAAATTCAACATAAATACTTGATAAAATATTCAATAATAGTAATTTGGAAACTATGTATACAAAAGCCAGAACTATGTTTAACAGGGGAAACACCGATACAATAACAACTAGTATCAGGAAAAAGGCAGGGATGTCCATAGACATTAAGGCAATTAGCCAAAGAACTTAACTAACTAGAGCTATAAAAATTATAAGAGAGATGGTAATGTAACTACTTATGAATTGTATAACAATCTACCTGGAAACCCCAAGAGAATCAACTGAAAATTCTACAAGTGTTAAAAAAATTCACTAAGGTAGCAAAGTACAAAACTAATATATAGAAATAAAAAAACTTTTATTCATATAAAAATGTAATGAAATAACTTATTCACCATAGCAATAGAAAAAGAATAAATGTTTACAAATACACACACTTAGGAAATGTGCAAGAACACAAAAGTTGATTTAGGAATCAAATGAAAAGACATTCCTTGTACTTGCATAAGAAGTCTCAATACCATGTAAGTTCTAATCCTTTTATAGATTAAATTTGTAACTGTATATGTTCCTGATAAATATATGGAATGTTTGCCTGTTGAGAGGGATACAAACTTAGGAAATGGGCCTGTGGAAGAGGGAGTCAGGGGAGACTTCTTTTTAGTACATTATATGGGCATTCATATAAATGTATTGCAGACACTTCTCCAAAGAAGACATGGAATGGCTAACAGACCCATGAAAAAATGTTCAACATCATTAGCCATCAGGGAAATTCTAATTAAAACCACATTGAGATACCACCTTACACCAGCTAGAATGGTAAAAATTAACACGGCAGGAAACAACAAGTGTTGGAGAGGATGTGGAGAAAGGGGAACCCTTCTATACTCTGGGTGGGAATGCAAGTTGGTGCAACCACTTTGGAAAACAGTATGGAGGTTCCTCAAAAATTTAAAAATAGAGCTACTCTATGACCCAGCAATTGTACTACTGGGTATCTACCCCAATGAAACAGATGTAATGAAAAGAAGGGCCATATGTACCCCAGTGTTCATAGCAGCAATGGCCACAATAGCCAAACTGCGGGAGGAGCTGAGATGCCCTTCAAAAGATGAATGGATAAAGAAGATGTGGTCCATATATACAATGGAATATTACTCAGCCATCAGAAAGGAGGAATACCCAACTTTTGCATCAACATAGATGGGACTGGAGGGGATTATGCTGAGTGAAATAAGCCAAGCAGAGAGTGTCAATTATCATATGGTTTCACTTATATGTAGAACATATGGAATAGCATGGAGGACATTAGGAGAAGGAAGGGAAAAATGAAGGGGAAGAAATCAAAGGGGGAGATGAACCATGAGAGAGTATGGACTCTGGGAAACAAACTAAGGGTTTCAGAGGGGAGTGGGTGGGGGAATGGGTGAGCCTGGTGATGGGTATTAAGGAGGGCATGGATTGCATGGAGCACTGGGGGTCATATGTAAACAGTGAATCATGGAACACTACATCAAAAATCAATGATGTACTGTATGGTGACTAACATAACAGAATTTTAAAAAAAGAAGTTAAAATAAATAAATAAATTTATTACCTGTTCAGAAAATTAAATAAACATTTTTATAAATCAGGTGTGACTAGACCTCTAAAGCCTGAACAATCATATACATTTTGTTTGGGCCCTGGAATTCTTATCAAGATAATTTCTCTCTTTTTTTTTTTTTAAATCACTCACATCTGAAATACAGCTTTTTTCCCCCTATAGTAACACAAAATTTTTTACTCCTTTTGGATTAGAACTAGGTTGTTTTTTTTAAATTTAAATTCCATTAGTTATCATATAGTATAATATTAGTTTCAGAAGTAGAATTTAGTGATTCATCAATTACATATAACATCCAATGCTAATTACATCACATGCCCTCCTTAATGCCCATCACCCAGTTACTCCATTCCCTCACCCCCTCCCCTCCAGCAACTCTCAGTTTCCTATAGTTAAGAGTCTCTTACTAGCTTGTCTCCCTCTCTGATTTCGTCTTATTTTATTTTTCCCTCCCCTCCCCTATGATCCTCTGTTTTGTTTCTTAATTCCACATATGAGTGAAACTGTATAATTGTCTTTCTCTGATTGACTTATGAAATACAGTTTTGAAAGTTAACTTAAGTGAATTGTGTTGCTCATTTTTTGTGCAATAATATAGAACCTGAAGTTAATGTGAAAAATATGAAATTGTTCATATCTGCCCCTTTAAGTAAAATTGTCTTATTAACTGTGAATTTTCATTAAGAAGTCTTTGTGTGTGTGGTGTGTGCACATGAGTGTGTGTGTTTTGTTCTGCTTCATGAATTTTAAAGAGGCAGAGATCTTAGAATGTGTAATTCATCTTCATTTATCATAAGCCAACAAAAGGACTTACAGTGACAAACTGGGGAGTATTCAGGGAAATAATAAATCCCAGATATCCTTGCACTTTAGTTCTCCCCACCTAACTATTCCACTCCCTTTAACAAATATAATCTGGAAATTAAAAGTGATAAAATATTCCTATTAGTATTATATTATATTATATATGAATAGAGTTTCAAGTTTTAACAAATCGTAGGCTTGGGATTATTCAGATCAAAAACTAGGTAATCTGGGAAAACATACTTAATAATTCTTAGACTGGATGATATTGACAAATCTATTTTAAAATTAAGTTTTAGCAAAGTTATCTACTTTCTATAATTTATTATATTTCTCTTGGCACAGTTTTCAACTACAGTATTTTTCCCAGATGGGTGAATTTTCCTGCCCTTTTTCTTTGGAATTCATTTTCTCTGATCATCCAGCTTGTTCAGAAATTGATGATTCTTCTTTGATCAGTGTGAGTCATTCTTTTATATCAAGAATAACAAGAACTAGGACTGCCAATGTGTTTATTGTCTTTATACAACAAAAATGATGATAATGACTGCCTGCTGCTAAATTTGAAGATTATATATGATCTTTTACCATGATTCCCACAGATACATTTCTTCCTAGATATTATTAAGGTAAATGAAAAAAAAATTGAGGTCTTCTCTCTTTAACAGAAGGAACATATTCCTTTCTCAAAGTGTGTATATTGGTCTCATTACAGTATCTGTTCATTCATTCATTCATTCATTCATTCATTTAGCATCTTTGAATATCAGTAAAATACAGTGTTTTTCATTGTGCTCCTGACACCATATTAAGGACTAGAGTTAAAAGGATGAATGATAAAGGGTCCTGCCATCAAAGAATATACAGAAATGAAGTGACATGATTTCTATTGTAATCAATAAAATCTGCATCTCTAACCAGAACCTTCTATTAACTCTGCCCTCGTGTATATAATGCCAACTTAGTAACTCTACTTTGGTGCTTCTTAGACATCCATACTAACCTGCTCTACCGGAAATCTTTCCCGTGGTCATGTTAGTTGGTACTTCCATTCTAGTTGCTATGTTAAAAAGTTTAACTACTTTTTCATTTAAATTCGACATCCAGGGGCATCTTGGTGGCTCAGTCGTTAAGAATCTGCCTTTGGCTCAGGTAGTGATCCCAGGGTCCTGGGATTGAGCCCCACATGATTGGGCTTCCTGCTCATTGGAGTCTGCTTCTCCTTCTCACCTGGCTTGTGTTCCCTCTCTCTGTCAAATAAGTAAAAATCTTTTAAAAAATCTAAACAGTGAATACTGTTTTGCTGAAAAGAAATTTTAAAAATTTTAAAAAGTTTAAAAAAAAATCTATATCCAATCCATCAGGAAGTTCTGTTGGCTCTAATGCAATATATATCCAGCAGAATGCGACCATTGCTTGTCTCCCCACTGCCAGCCACTGGTCCCACTCTACATCATCTTTCATTTGAACAACTATAATAGCTTCCTAAGTAGTAGTATCCCAGCTCCCTCCCTTGTCCTTCCAGAATCTATCATCAGCAAAGTAGCTGCAGTAATCTTTTTAAAATAGGAATCATATCACGTCGCTTCTCTGTTCAAAAAATTCCATCGCCCATATTTCACTGAGAATATAAGCTGAATCGTACTGGCACAAAAACAGACACATCGACCAGTGGAACAGAGTAAAGAGTCCAGATATGGACCCACAACTCTATGGTCAAATAATCTTTGACAAAGCGGGAAAAAATATCCAGTGGAAAAAAGACAGTCTCTTCAATAAATGGTGTGGGGGAAATTGGACAGCTATGTGTAGAAGAATGAAACTCGACCATTCTCTTACACCATACACAAAGATAAACTCAAAATGGATAAAAGACCTCAATGTGAGGCAGGAATCCATCCAAATCCTAGAGGAGAACGTAGGCAGTAACCTCTTCGACATTGGCCACAGCAACTTCTTTCGAGATGTCTCCAAAGGCAAAGGAAACAAAAGTGAAAATGAACTTTTGGGACTTCATCAAGGTAAAAAGCTTCTGCACAGCAAAGGAAACAGTCAACAAACAAAGAGGCAACCCACAGAATGGGAGAAGATATTCAGAAATGACACTACAGACAAAGGGCTAATATCCAAGATCTATAAAGTACTCCTCAAACTCAACACCCAAAATGCAGACAATCACATCAAAAAATGGGCAGAAGACATGAACAGACACTTCTCCAAAGGGGACATAAAAATGGCTAACAGACACATGGAAAACCATTCATCATCACGAGTCATCAGAGAAATTAAAATCAAAACCACATTAAGATACCACCTTATACCAGTTAGAATGACCAAAATGAACAAGACAAGAAACAAGTGTTGGAGAGGATGTGGAGAAAGGGGAACCCTCTTACACTGTTGGTGGGAATGCAAGTTGGTGCAGCCACTTTGGAAAACAGTGTGGAGATTCCTTAAGAAATTAAAAACAGGGGTGCCTGGGTGGCTCAGTGGGTTAAAGCCTGTGCCTTCGGCTCAGGTCATGATCTCAGGGTCCTGGGATCAAGCCCCGCATCGGGCGCTCTGCTCAGCAGGGAGGCTGCTTCCTCCCTTCTCTCTCTCTGCCTGCCTCTCTGCCTACTTGTGATCTGTCAAATAAATAAATAAATAATCTTAAAAAAAATTAAAAATATAGAGGTGCCTGGGTGGCTCAGTGGGTTAAGCCTCTGCCTTCGGCTCAGGTCATGATCTAATTGAGCCCCACATCAGGCTCTCTGCTCAGTGGGGAGCCTGCCCCCCCCCCCGCCTGCCTCTCTGCCTACTTGTGATCTCTTTCTCTGTGTCAAATAAATAAATAAATAAAAATAGAGCTACCCTATTACCGGCAATTGCACTACTGGATATTTACCCCAAAGGTACAGATGTAGTGAAAAGAAGGGCCATACCATATGTATCCCAATGTTCATAACAGCAATGGCCACAATCACCAAACTGTGGAAAGAGCCAAGATGTCCTTCAACAGACGAATGGATAAAGAAGATATGGTCCATATACACTATGGAGTATTATGCCTCCATCAGAAAGGATGAATACTCAACTTTTGTATCAACATGGATGGGACTGGAGATTATGCTGAGTGAAATAAGTCAAGCAGAGAAAGTCAATTATCATATGGTTTCACTTACTTGTGGAGCATAAGGAATAACACCGAGGACATTGGGAGATGGAGAGGAGAAATGAGATGGGGGAAATCGGAGGGGGAGATGAACCATGAGAGACTGTGGACTCTGAGAAACAGACTGAGGGTTTTAGAGGGGAGAGGGGTGGGGGGTTGGGTGAGTCTGGTGGTGGGTATTATGGAGGGCACGCATTGCATGGAGCACTGGGTATGGTGCATAAACAATGAATCTTGGAACACTGAAAAAAAGAATATAAGCTGAAATCCTTCCATTGGTCAACAAGGATCCACATGATACATCCATCATAATTATTTTAACCATATTTATTCATTTCCCCTTCATTCTCTACTCCAGATACACTGTCCTCTTTGTTGTTCTTCCTGTGCCTGGAATGTTCTTTCCTAGATACCTGTGTGCCTTTATCCTTGCTTTATTTGGTCTTTGCTGAATATCTTGTTCTCAATGAGAAGTGTTGAGGAAAAGTCTACTCTGACAATACCATTTAAAATTGTATACCTCCATTTGTGCTCCCAATCTCCCATGGACTTTTTTTTAATCCCACAGCCTGTATCTCCTTCTAAAATACCATATAATTTACTTTTTTTATTATACATATTGTTTATTATCTGTCTCCTGCTGCTGCAATGTGATGTATAACATGTGGGGGGGGTCACTTTTATTTATAAATCCAAAGAGAACCTGGAGCATAGTAGATACTCCATAAATAATTCTTGAATGAATTTACTGAGTGAAAAAAAAATTCAGAACTCAACTTGCAGCAAATAAATTCATTGAATGACCAATTTACCATATTTAATAAATTTATCAAGTTATCAAGTTACTTTAAAATTATTTGTGGTGAATTGGCATGTTTCCAGCCAACTGTTAAGATGGGCTATGAGAAACAGGTCTTATGAGGTCTTATTCTGGAGCAGGAGTCAGCAAACATTTTCTACAAAGTGTCATATAGTAATTATTTTAGATTTTTTTTTTACTTTTTTAATTTTTATTTTTTTTATAAACAAATTTTTATCCCCAGGGGTACATGTCTGTGAATCGCCAGGTTTACACACTTCACAGCACTAACCATAGCACATACCCTCCCCAATGTCCATTATCCCACCCCCCTTTCCCGACCCCCTCCCCACCGCAACCCTCAGTTTGTTTTGTGAGATTAAGAGTCACTTATGGTTTGTCTCCCTCCCAATCCCATCTTGTTTCTTTTCTTCTTTTTCTGCCCCCCTAGTCCCCCATGTTGCATCTCCACTTCCTCATATCAGGGATATCA
Source organism: Mellivora capensis (assembly GCA_004024625.1). Lineage (NCBI taxonomy): Eukaryota > Metazoa > Chordata > Mammalia > Carnivora > Mustelidae > Mellivora > Mellivora capensis. The sequence goes on from PISX010014814.1 coordinate 51,704, forward strand.
TATGATAGTTGTCTTTCTCTGATTGACTT